>JAUELD010085952.1:0-19830 GCA_031471615.1 Aglantha digitale | reverse complement strand
TTAATTCTTGCTTAAATTCATTAACAGTTTTGCCACATCTCAAGTTTTCAATGTTCTAATTTTGTTCAATATGCCATCACAAAACAATTCTCAATATATTAAAAGCAACAAGTAATATAGCTCTACTTTAGAAGCAAAGCTGTAAAGAAGGGAAAGGGGGCTTTCTTATAAAAACACATGTTCAAATAGTATACCTCGAGCAAGACCCAATTCTATTTAGAAAAGGTACTCGTTTGTATTTAATCCATAAGTACTTTTTTATTCGAATGATTGATTGAGATACTTAGTAACTGCTTTTTTAAAAACCAATTTTGTTTCCAACAACTAAAAACAGTACAATCATTTACAGTAGCACGTTTTTGTTTTGCTTCTTAACTATGCGTGTCTGTAAACAACGATTGACAATTTACTTCGAGCGATTAACAAGTGGAAACTCCTTTAACACAAGTGCACTTACTACAAACGAAGCATTACTGCATGATCTCAAAGGAACTATTTCCATATCTTTACTCGTTCCAGCTGCGACTTTGTCTTCTGCAACAATCCACGGACATTTCTTAATTAACAAAGAGGAACAAGATTAGGATGTCTAAGATGAGGAGATAAATTAAATTTGTATTTGAATAAAGTGACATTTTGTTGAATTTCACCTTCCTTGCTTAATTATGTTGTTATTTTTTTTATTTAATACTTTGGTGGTATGATAGCGATATCGATTATATATCATATAATTGTCAATTACTAAAACTCAATGTAATTATTGCAGGAGCCTAGGTCGATTGGTCATCTCAAACGTTATTTTTTCCTTAAACTTCACATATCTCTGGGATAAAGAGAATCTACAGTATTTAAAATTAAGGTGAGTAATTTAAATACCGGGAAATCTGCAGTGTCTTCCATATGACGTAACGTTGAACGTCCGGTGTATGCCAATATTTGAAAAGAACAATCTAGAATGTCCAAACAGTATAATATAACATAAATATACTATTTCTGCATCAGGAAATAACATTATTTAGTATATAAAACATATAATTATTATCAAGTTGTTGTTACTTATAAATAAATAAATCTATTAAAATATTTAACACACACACATAACAAACACTCTTTAAATAAGGAATACAAGCAAAAAAATATCAAACTTTTTTATCATTCATTTATTTGCCGAACTCAAAATTAAGATGCTTACAAATAGAATAAATAACACCCTTATTTAACAAATAACACCCTTATTTAACATACAGATCTGAATTTAAAACCAGAACTAGCAGCCTTAATGAGAGACAAAATCCATTTTACGGAAATTTCTACTACAAGTTAACGAAACCAGACCACAATACAGATCTAAGATATATAAGACTAAATCTTAATTATACTAACTCCTTACTTTTAATGTAACAACTAATTACATTTCCCATATTCCAATTTATACATTATTTTGCTGATTGTATTTTAAAAATATCAATTACCTTCAGGTAATGGTAAAAGTAATGATTCACAAACATTAAGTTTTAATAAAACAGCTATGAGGTGCTGCTCGATGTCGAAGTAACAACAAGAACTAAAAAAAATACCAAATAAATGTATAAAATGCAGAAGAAATTTACATACTACCAGCTTTATAGACACTAATTAAGAATAAAATTAGTTTTATGCAATAAATTTAAAATGGTTAAACCAGTTCAAAGAACATTAATAATATAACCCAGTAACCTATCAGTTTGAAAAAACTGCATTTCAAAACAGTATCGTTCTAAAGGTTCACCATTCTAAAGGTAAACAGAAACATAGATTGAAATCAAAACATTAAGCTGTATATAAGTTGGAAGGAGTTGTTTTTAGTGGAGTCCACATGTTTTCCATGTGGTACTAACAGAACAATAGTAAGGGAACGAAATATTCTGAACTCACTTTGTTGATGATTTGGAAAATAACCATTTTGATTTGCCCCTGAAATAAAATAGTCCTCTTAAAAATACAGAAATAAACCTTAAATACAGGGTGTTAATTAGAAAAGTAAGGTATTGTAAATTTAGGAAAAATATATTGTAAACAACCAACTTTTCGTTGCAAACTAATGCTGGCTTACCTTTAATTTATTTAAATAGTCATTATTTTGATCAGTAAAAGTACAAATTTGGGAAGTTCCAAGTAACTGTTAAATTGGAAAGAGTCCTTAAAACGGATAATATTTATTCGAGCTAACACACTTAAAATAATAGCTCTTTTACTTACGCAGTGACAGTTGGCGAGTACTATCCAGCTTATGTCATGTCGTATAAAATACAGCCTCAGGTAGTAGTAGTATGTTTTATATTTTACCTTTATGATGTACGGTTGTAAAGATGTGAACACTTCCGTTATGTAGTTTGTAACATCTGGATGGCAATTTAACTAAAAAATTTGATAAGTTGTGATGTTATTCAAATACAACAACAATGTACTGTAACATAATCAACAATAAATCATAATACTGTAGGATCGTTTTGTGAAAAGTTAGAATGAGATAGTCAAATTATTCTTTGTTATCCAATTGAGAGGGAAGAAAATTGGTATTCAAAATATGAGGGTTAATGGGTAAATATAACACTAACACCAAATATTTAGTCAAGTAGTAGTTTTAATTGACTAGTCTTTACAGAATCAATTTTCTTAGCTTTAAAGGTATCAATAATGTACCAGCTTTTAATGTAGTAATATCATTATCTGAATGTTCAATTTCAATATTTATAAGTTGCTATGTAAACAAGAAGAAAGTTCATGCAGAAGCAAAACTTCAGCATTTAAAAATCTTTGGGTAAAAAATGCTTCACAAAATATGTTTTACAGATGTATGTTTAAAATTTATTTTAAGCGCTTAAATTTCTGCTAGCTGTTCAAACAGTAATCTGATATTTCAGTCTAAAAGTTTCATGTGATAATATACTTGATGCAACACCAAAATGCAAATTCTATAATCAATAAGATTTCCTTACCATTACACCCATGTTATACTTCCTATATTTTTTAAATATTCCATCTGGATATATGTTGCGGATATACAAAATCATATTCAACGCCACCTCCATAAGTTCAATAATGACTGGTGCAATAATGTGGTCTTCATCTAAAAAACATAAACACAGAAATCACAATTAAAACAAATTCAATGAGTCAACACAAATTTTATTCATTATCGAAATTGTTTTAAAACTACAGGTCAAACAGTATTGAATGTGCACAAATATTTTAAATATGGCAAAACAGTACATTCAAGACACTTTTCTTTCAGAAGATTTCGATGATATAAATCTATTTATGACAAATAAATTAGAAACTATTGATGGAGACTTGACTGCTTTTGAAAAATTAAGTTTATAATCAATTTTTTTTCTGCTTTTGTGTGAGTTTTAAATGGTAGCTAGATAAATTATATATGTCATGAGAGTATCGTCCTGTTTTATAACTTTTTTTATAAGATCAATGATTTTGTTGGTTACTAGGGAGTCGTAATATATTTGTATTTCGCAATTTTTCAAAGGCTGATGGTGACTTTGATGTGAATAAACGAAATTTTCATTATTAACTATTTGCTTACATTCCTAACACTGGTGATCTGATAAAGCTGATGGTATTACAGAAAAACAGGTTTTAGAGCGAAGATTTTATTTTCAAAAAGGAATAATAGGTTTTCAAAAATAATCTTCAATTTCTTGAATGTATTTAAATACAATATAAAAATAACATCAAATTATATTCATACTAACTTGAAATATCTTATATTTACTTTATAAAGTGCTGTAGCTAAATTTTATTAACAACCAACTTATAATAACAAAAATGCTTAATCAGTCTTATGTTTATACACAGTATAAAACAATAAAAAAACAATTGTTTAGCTTAGGATTCGCCTCCTTCCCTTTTAACATTAAATGTTCTTTTCATTTATTTGAATTTTCTTATTTTTGTTTCGTCTAAATTGAAACCAAAAGAAAGAAAATGGTGAGCTTAAGTTTCTCTGTTTTTGTACAGTGATTTCCCTATCTTACTCTCCATAAAAAACAATGCACAAAATGAGCGGTGCAGGTTTGCTTAAAAAAATAAAAACTCTTACGAACATACTCAATGGTGATATAAAGTTTACTAACCATATGTGTCTATTAACTTTTGTCAAATAATGCTTTTGCCATTTTCGCTGAATCTTATCTGTAGATAAGAACATACTTACTCTGGAGAAATATCCTTATTGAATTTGTCTTTTAATTGCCATCTAATAGACGGATTTAAAAAATGATATTATGTTTTGATCATGGTCATTATGATGTGATAAAAAACAGCCCGTAAAAATCAATCTGACGGGCAGAAGTGAAGCAATTTCAAGCAATTTACATACAGAAGCCTTGAAAAATATAAAATATCTGAAGTTGTAGGAAATATAATGTGTTGAAATTTTGAAAAGTTTGCTGTTTTATTATATAAAATATTAAACATATATAAATTTCAGAGTTTTTAAAGCTTTATTTCTATAAGCTGCCACCAGACACTAGTACCATTCTGCCTGTCAAATTATCATAACACGGTCCTTGGAACAGCAAAATTTGAATACGTGATGTAAACATTGAAATCTGTCTACACCATGCCAATTTATTAATTTATTTAAATTTCGATAGTGGGCTCTTGATCCGAAAAAAAATGGAATCTTATGTACTTTATGAAAGGATCAGAAATAAGCTACACAGCTGTAGTCTGCTTAGAGAAGATTTTCAAAGCCCTTTTAACAGTTAAAATAAAATAAACCCTAACCTTAACCCTTTTCTGGTCCTTAAAATAAAACAGACTTAATATGTATATTTTAGTATATTTTGACACAGCATACAGTAAATTACACAAGATCTCCCCATCTAAATTTCGTAAAACATCGAGCAAAAACACAATAACAGGATTCCCAAATGGCAGCTATAAAAAATAATGTTAATATTATTACTCAGTGGAGTGGGTTTTATCATAAAACTAATGAAATGAGATGGCAACCTGTGTGTGAGAGTAAGGGTTGTTGGCAAGGACTAGTTTTAACAAATTTTAACAGAATAAGTTTTTAACAGTCTTAAAATACTCCATTTGTTAAAAATTAAAAAAACTTTAAAAAAATTAAAAAAACTGATAGAAGAACTGTAATTTGCAACCAGTGCCATTCATTTATACTTAAATAAAATAAAAGTGACGGAGTTAGACTTAAATGTTATGTACATAGCTTATGATATAATAATTCACTTACATTCATAATGGTTTAACTAGTATAAATTTTTTTTATTTAAAATAGCAAATCATTGAACAAACAATAAAGGCTTACTTTTGTTTTTAGTATTTGCAGCATTTTCTGATATATCCATCCTTGTTGATTTCCGAGAAATAAAATCTCCCAGCATGCTACGCAATAATTTACTTCACGAAAACAACACCACGTGATTAAGTTTGCTTTTGTTAAACCAAATTATATGCACTTTTTCCTTTTATAGCAACTAGAGAATGTGTCCGAAAGAATATGTAATGATTGTTAATTAGACAGTTTATTGAATTAAAAGACTCTTAGATTTTTAATACTTGGGAAGTTACGTTTTCAAATAATGTTTTATTTTGATTTCAGTTAAAACCAGAATGATTAAATGAGCAGCTAGCTTCTCAGCTAGCATATTTGAACATTCATGGATTAATACTATTAATTTATGGAAGCAATTTAGGTGAACAACTTAAGATAAACATTAGATATTATAGAGTATGCAATTGAATATAGTAGATTAGAAATAGGGCCTTTAAAATGAACTTTTTCATTTATTTTCTTGATCTTGAAGCACTTAATTATAAATATAATTAACATTATTGTCTGTCCGCATAAAAACTGCACAATTCTATTCTTCTTTTGCTGTATTGACACACAAAAAAGAAAAAAAGATCAACTTTGGCAAATTTACTTGATTGCCTAGTGGTCAGGTGGTTAAACTTTGGACTTTTTCAACTGTGATCCTCCCATTGTTGTCTGACAAGCTGAGTTTAAGTATTACATCATTGTCTCATCTTTGTTTTTATCAGAAATCTAGTCTGCTAATTCTTATGTTGTTGTCGGTAAGACAATAAATTAATAACTTACTGTAGTAATAAAAGAATAACTAGTTAATTTTATTTTTCAAAAGCTATGAATTCAATCATCATACTATGAGCTTTTACTAAAAAAACATGTTTTTATGATTCTAATAATATACAGTTGGCTACACTGCTAATTTTAAAGTTCACAACATTATATTCATACATATATATATGTAATTAGCAATGCAGCCAACTATATATTATATAATCATAAAAACATGTTTTTCCATATTTTAATTCTAAAGTTTGTTATATATTTTTTTACTGCCTTGAAAATTTTGTTTATGTTGCAGTAGTCATTGTGTCACCATGGGAGGTGGAGCTAGTATCCAGCAAACACAAAGTCAAAATAATTTACTAAAACTTCATCGTAAAAGTGTGAGAAATCATTTCGAAAATGAATTTGGTATAAATGCATGTGGAGACACACCATCTATTGATAAAGAGGCTTCATCTTCAAATAAAAATGAATTTAGTTTAAATCCTGCAATATTCCGAGCTAAAAAACTGTTTATGAAACCAATCTCAGATAAGAGACCAATTGTTAAAAATCTGATTATCAAAAAACAGGTAATTTTAAATCTTTACTCATCATAAACTAAAAAGCATGGCTTTTATCTTGTTAAAAACACTGAAAATATTTATGTAACAATATACATACATGTGTTTTCATTTTTAAAACTTTTCTAAAAGTTTAATTTCCTTGTGTTTAGAACAATTGTGATCTATTAAAAGAAATGTTTCGGAGATTGGATCCGACATTAACATTGAATAGTATTAACACTTTTGGAGAAGTGGAAGTAGCAGTCAAATATAAAATATTGGAAAAAATTCTTCTTGTTAAAATTGGTAGACTAAGAGTATTGCAAAAGTCAGAATTGCCTGGTGTGTTTGATCTTGGTGTAACTGTTGATTTATATTCAAAAAGGTATGTCTAAGAATCAACATAAGAAATTCTGTACAACAATTTTTGATTGTTTAAATGTAAAAAGATATCTGTTTATATAAATATTTTTTTGTGTCTTTAACTATGCTGTTTTTGAAACAGGAAAACATGTTTTAGAAATTTAGTGCCAAACAAAGTGTGAAAGTACATATTCAGTATAAATTTAAAACCTAGCTGAAGAAGCATGTGTCATTTATGCTTTCCAAGTTGTTGAATTATTTAAAAATAACAACTGTTGAATTCTGGTGTATTAAGCATAAATATATATATTTTTTTTAGTTTGTATTGTTTGTTTTTCTTTTTAAAGAGATCCTGGTAAGAAAGCTCAGAAATCAACTTCATCTAAAAAAAATACATACAATCCTTCCTACCAGGAAATCTTGACTTTTCCGTTAGAAGAAAGAAGTGTTGCTGATAGCAGGTTATGTGTAAATGTTTGGCATAGAGATCCTGTAGGGCTGCATGTTATCGGAGAAGCAGTATTTGATATCTGTAAGCTAGACCTTAATGTCGGTGATATAACATGGTATCAAGTACATCATAAGGTTGGTACTGTTAGTTCAAAATATAATGTTCCTGTTCGTACTCAGGGTATTTTGCTTCCTGCTGTCACAATATGTTATCTTCTATATTTTATCAATTTTTATTTTACTAGTATGATGAAAATTTTTATAATTGATCGAATTGGAATAAATTTAATTTTTTTTATTGCAGATTTAAATAAAGAAAAACACCCTACTCATTTATAATCATAACAACATTTTTTTTTCTGATTTAATGCGAGTTTAACTTAACAAAAAAGTAATTTCCCATTGTAAAGTCATAAAATCAATCCATGCTGGTCACTGCCCTTAAGAAGGTTGATTGGGAATAGATCTTCCAAAACACCCTGGTTAGTATTAAAAAGCTTTTGGTCTTTAATATATATACACAAGGTTATTAATGTGCTGCTAGGTAAACTAGTATATATATTCTTAATACAACAGTGATGTATATTCTTCGATTTCATAATAAATCATATGTCGGGTACAATTGGTTTCACATTGAATTTTCTCACATTTTCTCACATTGAGTTTATAGGCTGATGAGACAATATGTGGAAGTATTGACGTGACATTGGTTTTCACGGAACCAAATATGTTATTGGTTACTCTACACGAAGCTCACAATCTGAAAGTTATTAAACCAGTGATTACAGCGTCAAATACTTTTGCAAGAATTTCTGTGACCGGTTTACCCAGTAAGAATGAAACTAAAGTATGTGTTTTAGATATAATGTATTTATATAATTTCATTTCTTTAAATTATTTTAATCGTTATTAACCGTAAACCAACTCACGGTTACCAACGGTTAGTTTTTTGTTATTGCTAAAATTTAAACAAACTCTGTGGTTTAGATGAATACAGAAACCCAAAATCCAATATGGGAAGAAACATTTGAATTTCTTATTCACCCAGACGAGTTCCCGAGAAGGTAGATACTTTTTTTAACTTTTAATTTTACATTTCCATTTCTTAAATGATTTGTGTACACAGAGTTTATGTTTTAAATCTATTTTCACGATAAAAGGTCGATGAAAAGTTTGTAATCGATCAAGTTAACATTTTATTTAGAGTTATCGTTTTCAATCTGTTCAGTGCAGAAGTCAATGGTAATGAAGCTAAACGACTAGGAGATGTGCAAATTTCTTTAACTGAATTTAATATTTCGTTATCTGGGGTTAAACAATCATATTGCTTACATGATTTAGTAAGTAGCTTGGCTGCTTTTGTGTATGGTTTGTGTAACCTTTTTTTAAAGAATGTACTATAACTGTGCAACGATAACTGTACGAGATATCTAGTTTTCATTAAAATTACTTTCTATTAATTAAAGCGAAATTCTTCGTCGTACGCGAGAAGTAAATGGGCAGACGAAGGGTTAACATTGGAACTCCACGAAGCAATGAGAGCGCATGCAACTTATGGATACCCTAAGTCTTTGTTTAAAGATCAGCATAAAGGTAGAATGGTAAGTTTTTATACAATGTTTATTTTTGGTTTAAATTTTTTTATTTTAGATGCAGTTTCTCAAACACGATTGTAGTTTAGGTTTTTTAGTGGTGTGTGTTGTAGTGAAAACAGCAATAATTTTGAGAAAGGTAAAGGTAAAAGATTATAAGGTTTCTAAATTTTTGCAAATGTTTTATTTCTCAGAAGAGTACCTTGCCAATTGTCTGTGGGCATTAATTTTTCATAGCATCTGTAAGTCTGCATTGCCAACTGCTATAGCACGGATATTTTCACGATTTTTCTAGCTTGTTACAGTTAACAACAAGAAAGCTCGTGCGCGGGCTAAGATGATACTGTCGAATGGCGTACCTAATACCAACAGTAACGGTTAGATGCAGAATAGTTTCTATTCGATGTGATATTTCTTATAAGTAAGAAATTTCTTTTAACATATCTGTCGACCATGATTCAATACCTAATTTTCTGTCTTTTCGAAACCGAAAAAATTATTAATTTTTATAGCTGAAACTGCCAGTTATTTTAAGAATCTTCGATGTTGTGGACCGAGAATCTCGTAAATTTGTAATTCTAGGTGGGCTGATTCTACTGACCTAGTATATAACGGGTGATGTTAATTTACCTGTTAGTTTAAGATAGTAGTGAAAATATTTATAAACTAGAGCGATGAACTAATATATTGATTTAAATATTATTTTAGACTAAATGATTAATTTTTTATTGTTTGTAAATATATAATTTTTTGAACTATTTATTATGATTTAATATATAAATATAAATAGGCAATTTATGTCCTTTATTTTTTTTCTCCCATCTCCAATAATTTATAAACTAATAAGACAATAAGGTTTTATGAAACTGAAAAGACAAGATATCTTTACAATTTACATCTATATTTAACCATATTAGTTTGTCGATATTGCAAAACAAAAACATTATCTTGTCTGTCACTGCTTGGTTTACTATTATAGCTCCATAAACCAAATAGTTTTGTAAAGTAGCAGCAATCCACTACGTAGTTTGACCACGACGTCTATTTATAGTATCCGTATCAACGTTGATTAAATTGCTATCTCCCGCTATTGCTAATTACAGCCATATATAATAAAATGATCATCTCCTTCTTCTAAAGCACTGTAAATCGACCTTAGTAGTTCTACTATGTAGTTGTTTATTTTAAATAATACCCCATAAATAGCGAGTTCAGTCAGAGCAAATTACATGCTGAAAAAGACATATTTTCTCGCCACAAATTTCCGATCCACATATATCTAAATTAATGAATTTAACTATCAGAAAACAACAAATATTCATTGAGTAACTAATTTTCTAATAATGAGTCATAAACCTAAAAACTTATTTTGTAAGAGATTTCGTTAGTTTCACCATAAAATATTCAAGAAGCGTTATTATAATTGACTAATTGATTCTAAGTAATAAAGTGTAAAATCCTCCAGGAATTAAGTTAGGTTGCTTATATTTTAAGCAATGTGCCCACTCTTTATCTGTCAATTTATTGTATACTCCCAGTAAAAGGTTGGCACTTAGTCTGGTTGGTGGTGAAACGTCCATATTTGGGCATGGAAGTCATGTGAGGGGCAATTAAGAAAATGTTTTTTCCATATATTATACACCATCAAATAGACGTTAAGTAACTGATCATTTTGGACAGCGAATAGTAGTAGACAGAAAATATCACTACGGCTCCCCGTAAAACATCACGAGTTAGTAGAAATAATGCAAGACAATATACCTGATCGAGTGGTAAAATTAATTTTGAGAAAAATTTACATTAAGTAACTGTACTTTTATAAGGTGGTAAAAAGAAATTATTATTAATTAAGTTCTTCTGGTTGAGTATACTTTATATTAACAGAAACTGAAGAGAAAGAGAGGACGCAACCAAATCCATTCTTAGCCTAATTTCGCTGCTGGAGTAAAAACTGAAGTATGTAAAAAAGGTTTGAATTATCTTTTGATCGAAATTTTGAAAAGAAAAAAGTTGAAAATTATAAAAGCCAAAAAAAAAATTATCCAACTAGATGATAAAAAACTCCGCGTTTTTGCTTACGATTGCAAGCTTTTTCACGTTGTTTTTATCGAAAATTAGAAATGGAACTGTGATCTGAAGCACTAAATCCGCCGCTTTCTTAAGAAATTCACAAGAACGTTATTATAAGAACAGTTTATTTTGGACAAAAAAAAAGTTTCTTCGTTCAATGTATTTCGTTATGTAAGTTTTGCTCGGCTCGTGTTTTTCTGTTTTTGCCTTACAGTATCTATGATTAATTAAAGCAATCACTATCGTTGGATTGTGGTTTCGATTACATAATATTCTAATATTTTACTGCAAACTCTGTAATTGGACAACCAACATAAAGAAGTGAGTAAATCAGCGGAACATCAATATTTTTGATAGAATATGACTAAAATTCGTGTGATTATTGCGACAAGATTATGTTTGGAGAAACCTCATGTGTTTGTGCCTATAAATAGCTTATTGCTGGAAAGAGAACTTTTTATCTCTAAATAGATAAATAGGATATGGATAAGGATATTTCAATAGCCGACATTTTGGAATCCTGTTTTGAGTTTTTACATTATATGAAATTTAGATAGGGAGATCTATGATGTAACTTACCGTGTTTTAAGGCTAAAAGAATAGATTTTTGTGCAAAAGATAAATAATTTGAAAATTTATAATATATCACATATATACACAGGTTGAAAGAATTAAAAAAAAAATAAAATACGACGAACTCTAACATAAAAAACTTGAAAGATTCTCCTGAGATATTGTATTGCTAAAGCTGCGCTGAGGGGTTTACTCAATCACGGCTGTTTCGATAATTCATCTAACACCGACGGTAAAGTGCTTAGCTTTCGTTTCAGCTCTCCTGATAATACATCTGTTTTTCTATACCTGAACGAAAATAATTATGGAAGCTATAGAACAAGTGTTACACATGCTTTTTTTTTCGCATATCATAGATCTTGACAAATGTATTACTTTGTACCAACATGTTTCATTTTATACTACATATAACATCTCGTAATCGAGATCGGATTTGTTTTCCATTTTTAAAGGGAAACTAAGCTCAAAAATAATGTTAAAGAGGACATCGCAATGAAAACTTTTCTGAAAGAACCAAGAACTCACACTTGTCCCATTTTAATATCCCTACTTGTATGCGTTGGTTACGATTTCCGTGACGTAGTTCTTACAGAACATAATTATATATTTTCCGCAAACACAACAAGAATTAATAAAAACATTCAACATGGTTGATTCAGAAGAAAGCAGTTATTCTGAGATCGAAAGTTATTTCGAAGAAGACTCTTGAAACTGCAATGAACCAGAGTATACAGAAGAATTAAGCTCGCAAACAAACACTTGAGGATTCATTATATGAACAAAACTTTAAATCCCAGTCGTCAAGAAAACCTTCTCTGGTGTACTATCTGGATGTAGTATTAGAAGAAGATAAGTACTGTAACAAATGCAGAATATTGGATGAAAAACTTGACCAGAGCATAAGAGCATGAAATCACAACATTTTAACATTTTTGTTGTTTTAAACGTATGTTTATCTTTTGGTTTTATAATAAACTTATTTATATACTCTTGATTATTTTATTCAAATATTAATTAAGCACACGTTTAAGCACGTTTAATTGAGAATTAATTTAGAATATATAATTATTATATTATATAAATAAAAGTGAATCTGCAGCGCCTTCGTCATGGAAGTGTGGAAGTGATCACCACGGTACCTTTTCGGATCGAACTAAAAATGGGTCTCCTGTGTCCAAAATGGATCATTTTAAAAAACAGATTAACATTTTTTCACTGTTGTTTACCTGCTGATATTAAATCTACAATTTTTTTCCAAAGCTTAGTTCCCCTTTGAAGATGCTTTCGAGTGTTTGCGTCATTGACACAGGTAACAATAAAAATAGCTTACAGCTTCAAGCCACCGCTTTCATCGAGGTATTGCACTACTTGTAAAGAAGGTTGGAACTTTAACTGGGTACCGTCATTGTACTGAATTTGAAAATCACCGTTACTCAACTAACACGTAACAAAAACGTCATAAATTCTTTTACATAGAAACTTATCTTTTTTCTAACGTCAATAGTGATTCAATATCATGCATTTAACAACTTAAATACTGCAGTTGATTATTCTGATACAAAATCTTGAGTAACCAAATGAAAAACCAAAGTATATCATTGACAAATTGACTTTTTTAAAGCTATTTCACTTGGTGTCTCATATAAACTGTGAAAAGTGACTTGATATTATTACATGTTCGAGTCGTAAAATACTTTAGAATCAGAAACTCTTCTGTTGAAATTCTTCTAGAATGTTTGCTGAACTCTTTGATGATTTACTAACATAATTAACGAACACTTACCTGTGAAGCCCACCCAGTGTTCACGACAAAAACAGATTTCAACACACCATCATGTAGCTTAGAATGGTTTTCACTAATTCGATCTAATGAAGACGTTGAACTCGCTCTGAAAGGACCTTTCGGTTTACTAGGAAGAACCGATGGTGTTTTTAGCCTAGCTGGTGATATCTGTTTACAATCGGACATTGACGTTCCATCATAAGACATAACGGAAACGGAAACTGGTACAGATGACTGTGGTGAACTAGGCAAAGCGTTTGCAATTTCGCCTCTGTAATTATGAGAAATACGAAATAAATATGAATTATTTTCGCGGCACAATTTTTTACAAATATCGTGTTTTGTGGAATTTATTTAACAGTTTTACTTTATTAAAAAGTTTGGACTTTACCATGGATTTTACTTTACTAACAAGTTTCGTTTTAATTTTACCAACGATTCAAACCTTACAGAAGCCTTAACTAATTGATTTTCTTAGCTGTAAAACTTGTTGAGAAAAAAGAAATTGTTGGCGCGTTTACCTTCCCTCTTTATTAACATCCTTCTTTTGATTTGGTCGCCGACCTACAACTAGCGGAAAGAAATTTACACCCGCCATTTTGTTTTGTAATGTCAGAACACTGCTCTCAAGAACTCTGCAATGTTCCATACAACTCTTGGTATGGTCCAATATTTCCTTTTGAGAATCGGTCAAGATAGGATCGTTTGCACGCTCGACCTTTACTATTTTCCCGTTCTTGTTAGTAATTTTATAAGAATTTACACCAATGTTTACTCTACTACCTAAATAACACCGAAACAACGAAAATAGAACCTTCGACAAGCAATTGTCAAAACTTAAAAACAAATGAAATAACCAATTCTGTAACAAATGAAGAGAACAAAGGAAGAACTAAAAAATAAAAACAAGTAAGTTAACACGAATGTTTAGGCTAGAATCAAAAAATTTATTTTATCGTTTTCTCATAAGAATTCAAACCAAAGTTTATCCTCTATTGAAAGAACCCATCGATAAAAGCATGGGAACATGTTTTTATATATAACATAACCAGAATATCCCTTTTTCTAAGTATAACATTACCACTTTTATCATCAATCAAAAAAACAATTGAGTGCACTTACCCTCATAAAAAATAGCTTCGAAATCAGGGGGAACACTTTCCATAAGTGTGCATTTACAATTTTCGGAATAATAAGTGATCTAAACAGTTGTAAGTTGATTAGTTAGGTTCATAAATAAAATCAAGGATAGAAATATTTATTGAACTGGGAAGTAATAAATTACCTTGGGTGTTTTCATCTTTACGAGACGGACAAATTTATCAGCGTACTGGTACTTCTTCCAGTACTTTTGGGGTAATGCGCTGAACGCATAACTAACAGCAGTCAAGGGAATCGAAGTCGGAGTGTCAGTTAAGGGCACTCCAATTTTACCGCTCGGACTGAAAACAGTAATTTTCATTCCATCACTTGAAATTCGGACAACTTCCAGCACATAGTCATCACCATTACGATTTTGAATGAATTCCAAACAGATGCTTTCGTTATCTAAAATGCTGACGACAGCATTTCTTGTTTTCTGCCTAATTGGTCGTAATCTTGACGAGCACAATGGATCCATTATTTTTTCAAGCGCTTGTTTTTTGATTTGAGAGTTATTAATATGGTTCACGTGTGGGGGTTTGGATGTATTATTGGTGTAATTATAGGAATCGTTTGTAAAGCTATGTTGAAAATTAGTTCTATCTGATAAAATGTTGGATTTCGTTTTCAGTTCACTATGAGTGACACTACAAAAGCAACGTGAATGATTGACACAGCCTGTGAATGAGGTTGCACAGGAACTATTATTGGTCGCAACACAATGCCTTGAATTTGAACTGTCTTCGTTTATTTTTTGATGCAAAGCATTGCTATTGGAAGAAAAAGCATGACTGCAAACTTTCTCAAAGTTTTGTTGTAATGGATGGTTTTCTTTATCATTGACGGCAAACTTATTTCTAAAAGGATAAAAAAAAGGAATATTTCTATGATTAAAACATCAACTCGACATTCAGAAAGAATTTTCGTAAATACTATTTCAAGGAGGAAACCTGTTCGTATCTGAGTATTAAGATACATAAGTTATTACCTCCTTAATCTAACAGGTGGAGATGGAGGATGGTTAGAAGTAGAATCTATAGTATTCATATTACTCGTTGTGTTTGCCGTCAGACAACTGGAAAACGTACCGCTATCTATTGACGCATACTAAATTTTAAAAGTGTAAATGCAAAAAAAGAAAAGTTGTTAAAATCACAACGCAATATACCAACATAAACAAAAGTAGGAATATTTCATTACATACAGTTTTTAACGGGTCATTCGTCATGAAGCCATGATCAAGAATACCTGAAATAATGTATGGTCAACATTAAATAAACAACAACAACATATTACAAAGAACTTAGAAAAAAAAAACCAACCTGCAAGTGTAATTCTATCATTAGGATTCTAAAAATGAAAGAGCCTGTTAAATCAATGTTAAAAGTAAGTTGATGAATAATTTTTCTTGGTTAATATTTAAAAGATGAACACTTACTTTTTTTAGTAATTTATTAATCAAATCTTTCGCTTGCACAGATAAATAGCTATAAAACAAGAGTAGAAAACAAAAGCTATCTGTTAGTTCTCAAACATCAAAAAACCCGAATTTGAATTGATGAATAATCAAAAAGGATACAACCTAAATGCTTATTGAACTTAAAATAAATACTACTAGCCAATAATCAAAAATTTTAAACAAAACTTTCTAAATAAAAACCACGTCAGATGCAATGATTAACTTGTATACAGTTTTTTATTATCGTCATTGAAATTATCAAAGAAGAAGCTTTCCAGTGAAAATTTGCAGCCCATCTACAGTTTAAAAATGGACCTTCGTTATTATGAACATGCTCATTTTTAAACTCTTGATTTATTTCGATCAAAAAACATACCTAAAATGTTAGGATAATATAAAAAGCGTAATATTACGTGTTTAAAAATATTTTGAATTCAAGTTACCTTGGTAGATCGTATTGTGCTAAGACTACTTTATTAAGAGTTGTTTTTACAGCATCGGTCTAGACAACAAGGAAGAAAATTCATCTTAGGGTCTAACCTAGTTGAAGTTATGGTCCCTTTAAAATCCAACCAAATAGTACCTATAAAACATATACTTTTGAATTATGCTATAGTAACCCTTTTAAAAAGAAAGATTTACAACTCCTCAGAATAATAATTTAGAAACAAATTCCGATCAACAATATTTTTTTAAAAGAATTCTTACATCAAATGGAGGAGATCCAACAAGAAGTGTATACAACATACAACCAAGGCTCCACACGTCTGATTGAAGTCCATGCGGACTCCTAGTAGCAATCTCGCTAAATTGCAAATTTAAATTATAAACAATAAAAAGTATCTGAAAAACAAAAACTTATGCAGGAGATATGTAGAGTCAAGCTCAAGGTGTTTTAAAAAATAGTTGAGGTCAAAAGTGTTTTAGTAGTCATTATATGAAATCAATGTTCGAAATGTATGAAAGGCAATGTTTCATCACTAGCTGTATTGAAAGATGTGTATTGAAATTAAAAATTGTTTCATGCTAAGTTTAAAATAACTTAAAAAAAAACAAACTCTTACGGAGATATATAATTTGGTGTTCCACACATAGTGTAATGTTTTTCAGATGGCATGTTCAACTTAGTAGCAAGACCAAAATCTGCGATTTTCTAAAAAGTTAAACTTTCTTATATAATATATGTTGATAGTGATCAATATTTTTTTAAATATTAATGTATAGAAAGAAGGTCAATACCAATTTAGAGTAAATTCATGTGTGATTCTCTTAAAAATTATTTCTATATTGTCATAAATTTAAACTTAGGGTTTTTAGAAAGAAAGGTTTAACACAAGACGGTTTCCACATTAAATTTTTTTCTTAATTTACCACATCCATATTCTTTGTCAGTAACAAATTACCAAGGGACAAATCTCGATGAAGTATTCCGTGTGAGTGAAGATAAAGTAAACCAACCACAATTTGCAACATCATCTTTCGTACTATAATCAATTAAATCATAAACAAAGCATATTTAAAATGAAATCATAGGAGTAAATAAAATAGAAGTTCATTATAAATATATTAAAACATTTTTTTCAAGATAAAACAACCTCTTTTCTGTTACATATCTTGCATTTTTATGTAAGAAATTAATTTTGGTTTGGAAGAAAAGCTAACACTCGCAGTTAAGCTACAAGGATATATTTTCTAGCCATCTGTAACCATCTCATACTGGAAAAGAGTCAGCAAAAAAAACACTGTGGTCACACTACTGTTTCTATATTATATTATACTTTCTATATTGTATTAATATATAGATATATATGGCTATATAGGTATCTATATATGAGATTGCAGTGTCTGTAGGTTATTTTTCATTAATCAACATTAGAGCGAGTAACAAAGATAACGTATATAAAAATGTATTATCAACATAATGGAAATATTGACGGGCTTATACAACTAGTAATATTATAATAATACAAGAGAATTTAATCCATGCAATAAAAACTGCACCTTCATCTTCTTTTAACCCATGCTTCCTTTCTTTCAAGTATTTTTGCAATTCACCATTGTGACATAGCTCTAACACAAGATAAACATGGTGGCTATCTTCAAAATAACTATAAAGCTTAAAATAACACAATAAATGTATTACAATAAGTAAAAAATACATGAATTTTATTATTATAAAAATTAAAGTTTATTTTTGTCTATAACATTTTTTATATCAAAAGGTTTCCTTTCAGTTTTAAAAAATAATAACTAAAATTAATCTCTAAAGAAAAAAGATAATTTTCAGTTTTTTGATATCATAACATCATTAAGTTATGTTCCTTATGATAATTATAAAATGTGAAAAAATAAAAGGTTCTTCATATAAAAATTGACTTTATCAAAAAAAAAATTATAATAGTAAAATATAAAAAATAAGTATTTATATTTTAATATGGATTTTTAAAAAACATTTCTAAACCTGGCGTTCGATACTGGGCCACTAGCTAAACTGGGCCACTAGCTAGTCTCTTATATAATAGCAGTAAACAGGATTTTGTCTGTGTGCTTGTATAAATTCTAAAGTAGCATTGGATTTCGTTTATAGATTAAATTGAGCAACAGGCGTTAAATTTGATACAAAATAGATAATTCCATTGATTATTCTCAAAAACGTGGAGAATAGAAAGAAAGAAAGAAAAATTATTTGAAAGAATATTATGAATTTTTTTTTTTTTCGGTTCATACCAAAATAAACTGGACTTTTTTTTACGAAAACTAACCCCATATTTTATTTTATCATTCAAATAATAAACTCTGCTGCACGATTAATGATCCATACAGAAAAAGATAGATAAGAAACAATTTTTATTTTTTAATGAAATAACCATCATTAAGTTATGTCTTTATAAAAAGGTCATTTTTTAAAATAAACCTTAAAAAAACAGTGAGAAAAAAATATGGTAAAACAATATTACAACTTTAATGTGGATCATTTTAAAAATAAAATTAAAACTGGCGTTCTATGCCGGGCCACCGCTAGTCTATATAATAATGTTTGTATTTTGTCTCTGTGTGTGTGTGTGTACACATTCTGAAGGACTTAGCTATTTTGTTTATTTTGTTTATTACAAGACTTGTTTCGAATAAATACATTTGATAATTTGTGATATTTTTTTAATGTAAAAAATAAATCTGTTATTTGTGTAAAGTAAATCATAAAGAAAGTTAATAATGTTGATTCACTTAAATTAAATTGAATCTGGCCTTTGACATAGGACCACTGGCTAATATATAATATATATCAAAGTTGAGTTGAAGATCATTCTGAGAGCTAGTATTATATAGTGTAAAAATAAATTCAATAATGCTATTTGCTTATACAGAAACCTGTACAAGGCGACCAAAATTATATCAAATTTTGGCCGTCATAAACAGTTTTTTTATTTATTTATACATTAAAAAGCAGTCTTGCTTTACTGAATTTTTGTGAAAAAATAGTGTTTAAGTTATTTTCTATGTAGTTCCTCCTCAAAATTAATGACCATTGTTCACAATTTTTAGAATAAATATATAAAAACTGTTCTTTCTTGTATCTCAATTCCTGTTAAATACAAAATGCGTGTTTACATTTATTCGAATGAAGAAATTAAACAAAGCCAGTTCAAAGATATTATGGCTTGGTGTGCAGCGGTTAATTGTAATAACAAGACAATTAATTCTCTAGAATTAACGTTTTACAAACTTCCCTC
>JAUELD010085951.1:0-35715 GCA_031471615.1 Aglantha digitale | reverse complement strand
TGGGTGGTTCAAAGGTTTCCCCCCCCCCCCCCCCCCTCTATAAATCCTGAAACTTAAGTTGCAATAGAACAAACTTTTGTATGGGCATAGAGGATTGGTTCTATCTATCAAAATACAAATTTTCTTTTTGATGAAATTACTTTTTTTCCTGACGTCAGCAAAATTGTCAAAATGACAGTAATTTTGTAAATATGGTTATAAAGAAAGTTGTAGGCAGTTTTTTTTTTATTTTATCTTATTGTCTTAGGCCATAAATATATATATATTTTTTTTTTGTATATATAAAACTTCAGGGATCCATTTTGCGACTTAACGTAAAAAAAAAAATTGGTAACCAGGTAGTTTTTTTCCAAGAAAAGTTTCACTATTTCAAAGCCTAAGATAAATAAATATAATAGCACCTTTTTTATAAAACAAAAAATCTTTTTTGAAAATCGCAAGTTCTGTAACTTTTGTTTTACTGGTAAGTAACATAAATACTATACTTCCGAGTTTCCCTTTGAAACCCATGGTTACCCTATTTGTTATGAAAAAAGGTTTGGATTAAACCTTCCATTTTAAAATAATCGATTGGTCCTTCAGCACTTTAAACATGTCAAAAACATATATATCTCTTTCATGTGGTGAGATTTACATTTTTGTAAACACTGTTTGGTTAAAATGCAGTTTCTTGTACCGAATAATCTGTTCTTTTTTAACATATATAAAT
This sequence comes from Aglantha digitale, assembly GCA_031471615.1. Lineage (NCBI taxonomy): Eukaryota > Metazoa > Cnidaria > Hydrozoa > Trachymedusae > Rhopalonematidae > Aglantha > Aglantha digitale. Next base: position 35,006 of record JAUELD010085951.1, on the reverse strand, counting down.
ATCCATATATTATAAATGTATAATAAACAGCGAAACCTCTTTAAATATATATCTAACATGCCAGTTCATTTCATTGAATGTAATGGATGAATGCATAAACAGAAAGAGAGCACGATTTAAATTTTGTTTGAAAAAAATAAAAACATTTGGTTTCGACTTCTCTTATTTCACCATGGGTGTTGTGTATAGCATCGGAAGGGATACCAACCAGCTTATGGTGGACATGAAGCAAATACTTACCTTGACCTTTAAAATCATTTTAAGTGTGGTCACAATCGTACAAGACATTGAAAGTGTTTTACTCGAACTAAAAGATTTATCAGACATGCTACGCTTTTCAGTGAATGCTGTTGATAAAGATATAATAAATGACAGACTGAATAATTTAAAAGAGGCCGCTGAAACACTTGGCAACAAAGCGAGAAGTAAACATGCAGCCCTCGATTTAGTTGCTATGCTGATAGAAGATACTTTAAAAGTCAGATATAAAAAAGAAAGTGATAGCGAAAGTAGCACTAGTTTGAACCAGCAGGATGATGATGTATAACATATAGTTATATTACACATATAGTTAAAAGGGGAACGGTTAAATTAAAAACAACAACAAAAAATAGAAATATCCATTATCAAATCATTCCGTAGAATGTTGGAAAATTCGATAAAACATTATTTAAGCAAAAAATATTATCGATGTTTTGTTTTTAACTTGGAGTGACTGGTAAAATGTTTTTCCACATTAGTAAAAAGTAACTCGCTTGTGACCATCACGCCGCATATTTCAGTATATGAGCCATGCTATCTACTTGACATGAGTATCTAGATATCATTGGTCGTTCAATTTTATTGTTTCCCGCTTGAATTGCTACCATTATATCATGTTATCATCACGTAGCCATTGACAACAGCTCTTGTAACGAAGATGGTTTCCATTTCCCTTCGACAGAGTGAAATATAACGCCGTGGTCTATATAGATGACACACTTGCCGAACGTGTATACAGTCTTACCTTCGTAGCTGCGGTTAGGTATAGGTATGAACAATATCCCCTTCTCTTCAGCCTGCAATGAAAAGAAAATCAAATAAAACCATTATGAAGTATTAAAAAAAGACACTGAGTAAATTTAAAGAATAAGATAAATATCGTAACGTGATCAACAACAAGAACAAGAACAATAATAATAACAACAACAACAAGCTTGTTTACATTTGAATTGTTAAAGATTTGTATTTGTTTATAAAACCATAAAATTACAAGCTAATAACTACATTTTCTTGTATAGAATTATGTTCAAACTCAACTTACTGCTTGTTCTACCAAATCTTTAAATCTTGTAGGTACATTATTGGATGATGAATAATTGGATGACTTGACCTAAGAGAAAAGTAGAAATTCATAAGAATCTGTACTAGTTTACAAATAGATACTGTAACTAGTTTAAATTTACATAGAGGAGAAGAATTCACTGTCGTCGTTTACTGCTAACTTAAAAGTGGTCCTAACTGTGGGCCTAACTTAAAAGTGGTCTTAATTTAAACTTAAAATTTAAACTTTAGTTTGACAAATTTTATTGACAGACAAAATTATTAATTCCACCGTGTGTAGCTTTGTCATGTTTATTCACTTTTTATCACTACGAGAAATAAATTGGAATAAATAAACTTACGTGATTAAAAGATAAGAGAAACACTTTTCAAGCAGCAAAAATAACATAGGCTTTTGTGAAGAACTAAAGAATTTAATATACCTTTTCGGCTTTTAAAGCAATATGTTCTGCTTCACGTCTAAATATAAGAAATAAAAAATACAAGAATTCTGTATTCAAAAGTATCTTAATATGTTGGTATCTATATAACTATACCTTTAATGGGTATATATTGATATATTACTCTGTATTCGGATAGTCGAATATATAGTTTTAGACAGTGTTAACATCGTTTTGCTATCCGTAAAATGAAAACGCTTCTACTATTCTTATTTATTATATAAATCCAATAATAATAATAATAATACAATATCCAAGTTAAGTAAATTTTAAAGTTAACACCCTTCCGAATTTCTGTCATACATCTGTTCTAAGTATGAAAACTTATTCAGCACTGTGATTGTGGTGAAGCTGCTATCATACTCTGATACACAATACTCATACTCAATATACACGATATATTTATACTTAAAAGATAGCAAATTGTAATATTTGATACTTTTGTAATTGTAAATGAGTCATAGAGTTATTTTGCTCGTAGTAATAACAAAAGACACAAGTGATCGGAACACAGATTATTACGATAATATACCTTTTTTCCGTGCTGGTCAAGTAAGCGACATTCTCTTTAGCACCTGGTTGTAAGGTGCCACTGACAGCTTGGTTCATGAGAGTCAATGCACGGTTGAAATGTTCTATACAAAAAATTGAAGCATGAGACTATGATGTTTGATGTCAGAGGCCAAAATTTAACTTTTGGTATGAAATTTTTCAAAAAAATCTAGCTTCGTCACTTTTTAGTGTTTATTGATGCAAAAAAATTAGAAAAAGTTACTGAATCAATCCTGAGAAAAAACAGACGGACGCATGAAAGTGTATTTATAGGACTCCGTCGGCTGAAGTCCTATACTCTCTAGGACTCCTATACTCTCATATAGTCCAATATACAAAGCTACAAACCTTTTTTATGAACCTCGTAGACTTATTCATAAAATTTCGCATTTACGAACCTCGTAGACTGATTTATAAAATTTCGCATTTATGAACCTCGCAGCCGTATTTATGAAATTTTGCACTTACGAACCTTAACTTAAGTCGAAAATGAACAGTCTGATGAACATTCTCAGAGAAAACCTAATTTACGCACAAAAGGAAAGAAATGCGTTTTGAAATAATTTAAGACTCTAAACATAAAGCCACGTTTCAATTAGTTGAAATTAAATACCTACCTTTTATTGTGGGGTTTAATGAAAATGTTTCCGAGAACATGGATTTCCATCCCAAATACCTAAAATATTACATTTTATTAGTTCCCCTATCTCTAAAATATGTAATATTGTTTCATATTCAATTATTACATGTGACATGTTGCTACAATACAGTAACCTAGTATGTATTCTGCTATAATATTTCGCTTAATTACACTCTACAACTATGATTTTTCTTGTCAATTGTTGAAAAGGTTAGTTTTTGTGAATTTGTTCTAAAAAAATCTTTTAAAAGAAATAGCTCATAAATTTTAAAGAAATAGCTCATAAATATATATTAGAAATTTCAGGAGAATCAAGGTTAAAGAATCGAGTTGTAGGTTAATCGAGTTGTAGGTTAATCAAGATGTTTAATGTTTGAAATCGACTTCATATTTTAAGTTAGTCGAGAGTTGACACATTTGAAATTGAGTTAAAAAAGTCGAATTCACATTCTAGGTTTCTCGAGAGTTGGTATTCGAAAGTGAGTAAAAAAGTTGAATTCGTATTCTAGGTTAATAGAGAGTTGGTATTCGAAAGCGAGTAAAAAAGTTGAATTCGTATTCTAGGTTAATCGAGAGTTGGTATTCGAAATCGAGTTAAAAAATCCTAGTCCTTATTGTAGTTTAGGCGAGATTTGATATTTGAACATTATCGATGTATAAAAACACTAGCTTACCATTTCGTTACCTCGTCATAGTTAGGTGAATTGATCAGCCATTTCCGTAACACTTGAAGCCATTTGGGGAAGAGATATTTATCTAGTATACTGACCATGTGATGCGTACTTATTATGTCTTTCCATGCCATCACCCAATGGAAAGGCTCTTAACATTAATATAAAAAAAGAAGATAATATTTAAATAGTGAAGCGTGTGATAAAATTAAGTATCATCAGTAGAAATTTGTTCATAGCTCAGAAGATATATGTTAAATAAAAACTCAGTTCAGTAGATATAAAAAGTAATTCTGTTATCAGTTCAATAGATAAAAAAATATATATGATTCTTTCATATCTAATTTATGAGACGCTGTAGCATGGTTGTATAAATAATTTATACCTAATAACTGTTGGTGAGGATTAATCGAGAAATCGACCATGCATTGTTCCAGTTTAGGATATATACTACGTAATAAAAATGCCTCCATCGTACCTTTGGAAAAAACCTTTAAAAAATATATGATAAATGTTAAAATGTAAAAGAAATATCAAAATATAGAATAAACCTCCTGTACCCATATTTAGTAATCTCTTTAAGAGAAAAACTAATTTGGTAAATTCTGTTTAATATTTTGAATCTCTTTATTATCGTATAAATTTACTTACTTTAACCCATGGTTCAAGAATAACCTTGGCAGAGGGGTCGGAAGGATGCCAATTAGTTAATGCAGCCGCAATCTTATGTCTGATTGGTCCGTACAAAGGTTCTAATCTTTGTCCTAAAACAATATAAATTGTCTTAATATTTTATAGACGTATATATTTATATTATCAGGGTTTCGTATTGTGGGCCGAGGTTGTAAATTATATAGAAGCACTTTTTTAAATTTTGATTCTATGATAACAGTCCACACTTACCCATCAGTGGCAGCCATGGATGCAACCATGAGTGGATAGGTGTTGGATCTGTTAAGGGGTTCCAACATTCCACACCATTCTAAAAACATAAAACAAAATTTAAATATTTTGAATTATTATGACACAACATGGGTTTTTAACAAAAATCGGCATCACAATAAAAAGTCAACAAAATTTTTGATTTAATTTTACGAAAAAAGGAAAAACTAAAAACAACCTGTAGTTTCGGCATAATTAATTGATCAAGAATATTCGCCAATACCCACTCAGGTATCAATGCAGCCCATGTTTCTACCACAGCAATACAGTGGTCACAATCTTTGACTTTCCATTGTCTACAAAAATGTTATTTAAAATCATAAAACAGCGAAAAAAATATATTTTCAACTCAACTATTTTTTCGAAACCAAACAGCACAATAATTTAGCTGTTGAAGAATTCATGGAGTCTAATAAAAAGCAATTCAATTTGAAAAAACTTTACCCAATAGCAGATCTGACATGAGGCATCCAAACTTCCCATATAAGTCTTTCAAATGATCCCATGCTAGACAAAAATATGTATAAATAAGTATAATTTACTCACAACATTATAAAAGAGTTGAGCAATTTCTATGCGATATAACATTTTATTCAACATCTATTAAATGCAACGACATAACATCTATTCACACTATATTTGAGAACAAAAGTAAGAAATGCAAGAAATTAAACGAACCTTCTTTGTTCCTTGTTATTAGAAAAGTCCATATTATTCTTGTCCTGTTCTAAAACTTCCTTCCACAATTTAACGACTTCAATACCATAAGCAGCATCAGTGAATGGCGACCATGTTGAAAAATGACGGATTAATAACGGAAATCCAAGAGGTATAACTAATTTCTCCAAGTCATACATCTAAAATAAAAAATTAAAATAATAAAACTAGATTAATGTGGTATATTTACAGTTTTAAATAATGTCAACACTATATCAGAAGATCTTTTCAATATTTAATTGGTGTTTCATATTCTTTGAAAGGATGATAGAAATCTGATCTAGAGAGCATTTGGTTTTTTGTATAAAAAGTATCATAGCAATTATTCGACATGGTGTTTAAATGGGGCAGTATTTGAAATCCAAATGTTTATAGAATCTGTGGTATAAAAACCTATAGCTTGTGCCTTAACAAACAAAATGAAAAACATTAAACAACTAAGATATAACAAAAACTTAATATTTACTTTGTATTCTTCATAATATTTATTTTGCATCATCTGAAAACATTGCATTAAACTTTCCAATGTTAAAGGCGTGTCTTCGTCTGCTTGCAATCCAAGTTTGCATCTATATGGAATATATTCACATGTAAAATGATTATCTATAATATTAATACGCTAAGAGATGTAGAAAGGGCACTTTGACCCCAGTGGATTAAGACAACGTAAATAAAAATTTAAGTGAATTTTTAACACAAGCAAAAGTTTCACCATCAATTAACTACCAATTAACCATCAATTCACCACCACCAGCATATACAGCCAGTAAACGATTATTAAGAATGTAAAAAAACAAACCTTTCAATTATTCTTATCACTTCTTCCAAATGGTTTATTTCTTTTTTTTCATCCGTACAAACAACATTTAATCGTTCTGTTTCATGAGTAAGATTGACGATGTTATCATTTTCAAATCGTAGTCTAAGAAAACTCATTGAACTTAATATTTATTGAAGCCCTGTTACAAAATCTCAAGCTATGAAATAAAATCCACAGAAAAGTTGATACATTAAACTTTTAAACATTATCCTTCAAGTACCGAAATAACTACTATGCATTGTAATCTTATTTAGAGCTGTAACATACTTATATTCATACCATAATTTCATAATATAAACACCCTACCTAATTAAGACTACATTATGTATGTAACTACAGGATTTAAAAACGAAAAATTAGACTACGACAACAACATAAACTTACTCTCGATCTATTTGAATGATTTCTGATTCCGATAAATCGACCAATAGATTTAAATTATAAATGAGTTCAGGAAATGCAAATATATCTTCAGATGCTGATTCTATAAAATTAAATTATAAAATTAAATCAGAAAATTTTTAATTTTAGTTTTGATTCATAAAACAAGTACCTTAGTACCATACCCTAATACCGGAAGTACCTTTTTGGTTTGTCTGGTCTGAAGGTTTGATATATATGTTGGTTAATGGTATGAAACATTTTTACACTTACGTAAATAACCAAGAAAAACAATGGACTATATCATTTTTAAATCTCTTAGGTAATACAGTAATGACAGAATTACCTTCTTGGTTTGTCTGGTCTGTAGGTTTGATATGTTGGTTACCAAGAGAGTCATATCCGTGAAGTACTTTGGTTTCAGGCCCAGTCATATCCACAACCTAAATATTTACCAAAGAAAAATTTACAATATTAAAAAACCGTTATAATCCATCAATAAAATATGAAATAATCAATCGATATGAAAAGTTTAATTAACATCATTTAAAAGTAAATATAATAATTATTTAGAATTTAATTTAGAAGACTACTCACAATGTAATATGGTATAAAACAAAGTCACTACACTACATACCTTGACATTTCCATAATTTAATAAAGGAGCAAGTTTTTTAGATTTGCCGCTTTTCTATAAAATAAAAGATTTTTGTTTCAATAACAAAAATTACAACATGCAGAACTGTAAACATATGAAAGAAGAATTCAAGATTTATGAGATCGGGAAGAGTTTCTATTTGAGAAAGAATAATATTGAAAAACATTTGAAGGTAAACATTAAAGATGTATTAAACAAATTACCTTGACCTCTTCTGCAGTTTTATATACATATTTTGGCTTTTTCTTTTCCTATATTATAATTATAAAAACTATAAATATTTGACAACTTTTATTATTATTAGATTTAACATAATTATATAGACTATGAAAATAATTCTCACATCGCCAGTTTTTTTCCATTGATGCAATTTTTCAATTTCTTTTTTAATTTCAATTTCTTCTTCTTCATCTGTGTCAACAATTGGCTGTGAAACAAAATAATTAAATATAGTATAAAATACTTGAAATCCAAAAAGACTTACAAAGACGCCATATCTTATTATAAAAAAACAAGAATTTTAAAGAATTTAATTTGAAGGTATTTGTAAACAAAGGCTAAGGCACTAAAATTCCTGGCAAAAAAAGAAGGAATCTTGTCATATGCATAGTCAAATTTAATGGTAGAAAAATAACTATAAAAATCCTTACAAAAATCAATATTTTGGGTAATAAAATATTTATGATAGTTAAAAGGTTGGAAGGTTGGAATATCCATCCTTTCAAAAACTTTCTTATAGTTACAATAAGAAAAAAATAAACAACCTTTTCTATTTCTATATGAATCAATGGAGTATTGTTTCTGCTGCACTAATGGGAAAGGATGGATAACAACTTGCAGTGAAGTTACAAAGAACTTCCGACCAGGCATACCTAAGATACTATATTTATAAATGAAAATCACTAGCGATCTCTTTTTTATGAAGTGTTTAGTTTGTTTTTTAAATTTTCTTTTTTTAAAAAAAAAGGATTCTTTCGAATAAATAGCTAAATAGATTTTTATAAGGGAGTTCACTTATTTTATTGTTCGTAGGCTATAAAGTTACTGGTAAATTACATAAATGTTTGTTTCTTTGAATTTCATTACAAGCTGGTATGATTTTTTTTGATTAACAACACAAAGTTAAATAAAATAATATTAATACAGTTTACACCTAAATTTAACTTTTCCTCATTTTCCTTATTTAATTCGAATTCGATAGAACTTTCAATATTTTCACAAAATTTAGGCTTATGTGCAAATATTGTTGGTACAGCAATTAATCACTTAGCATGCAGGAATTTGGTGTAAAATAATTTGGATTGAATATCCCATTTATCTAATAGATTTTCATCAAAATGATCAAAGCACAGATAAACTTGCTTTGTAAGGGATTCAGACTTTTAATATACAAATTTTTAAACATTCCTTTTATGATTTCGAAAGAGTTCTAACAAACAGAATGGTAGTTTTTCGCATGCTTAATGTTTAGGGCACTTTGAAGAAAATGCTGTCTATTAAATAGAAAAATATTTATTGTCTGGGCTCTGGAATACAAATGAGTTTTTTTATAATATAGTTTGAATAATTAGTAAAAAAATGCAGTTAGTTTAAAAGAAAAGGATATATAAAAGAATATATACTAAAAAATTCCATTGTGTTTATAATTGATATCAGAAATATATTACTTGTAAGAACGTCACCCACACTTTATTTTACAAAATAAAATTGTCTTTTCAAAATAGCCATTTCTCCTGCCACAAGTTGTTGTAAGTAAAAAAAACAACTTGTAAGTTCAGTATTAAAACAAAGTTTAACATAGAAATTGTTTGTTTGTACATGAAATAGAAAGGAATTATTTGTAATTTTTTGGAATTTGGCACAACCTTTAAAGTGTGTGCCAAATTATAATAAAGGTTAACAGAGAAATTTTGACACATTTTTAAAAACTTATTTTAAGATCAAGTTTGAGCTTTTTACACTAATTACACACATATAAGATTAGTCAACAACATTCTGACAGTTTTTGCTGACTGCCACTAATAGATCTATTATCCACTAATTTCATGTAAAAAATCAGAAAGAAGAATAAATAATGTCCAGACAGAAGGACATGACTGAAAATGTTGAGGCAACAATAAAATAGAATATTAAATTAAAATATAAAAACAATTTAAGAAGTGAAAATTCCTTTGCTGACTCATTTTATTAGCTGTTTTAGAAATAAACAATAAAAAATATTTTCGTACTTCTTCTTCAGGTTTTTCTGACCCATAAGCACCAATGGCTGCTCTACCACTTCTTTTAAATGCTTGCACTGGTTCCACAATACCCTGTTGTAACAAAAGAAAAGGTTAATAGGTAAAAAAAATCAAGTCTCTTTATTCTATCTTTTCTCTCCACTTGAATTACTATGAAAATGAATTTTTAACAACAAATTTGATGTTTTAAAATAGATTGTGAATCAATATTAATTCCGTAGTAATTTTAACTGCTTGATTGATAGGAAACCGATCTAACAAGTATCCATTATACCCATGGCACATGGTAAAAATATAAACTTACTTCTCCACCTCTACCCAAACCTTTACCTGTGTAACCCATCTAAAATAAATAAAAAAATTAAGTAACTTGTAAAATAACTAATAAAGATATAAACAAACTTTTTCAAACGGCTGCTTCAAAATTTTGTTGACACAGAAAGTCAACAAACTGTGGCTTACCTTTTCTAACATCTTACTCCCAAAACCAGTTGTAAATTTCTCCCATGCACCAAACTGTCTATAAACAGAACAGTTTTGATGTCAATGTAACTATTAAATCAGTCTTCTCACATATTGTAAAGTAGTAAGCCATAATTCATAAGTATAATGAATGTTTAGAAACACAATAATAAAAAAAACAAGTCACAAAAAATCCATGGTTTTTGAAAGATTCAAAATATCTTTTCATTATAAATGTCATCTAACTATTACCTATTCAATAGGCAAAAGGAAATTAACTGTTTTTCCATTTTTAAAAAGAATAAAAAGGCTAAAGCATTAAAACAACCTGGCAAAAATGAATAAAATTCCAAAAAGAAAAGTGGAGTAAAAATATATTTTTTTTTACAAAATCCCTATGAAATTAAAAAACTTTGGGTAAATATAATACTTCAAGGCCTAATTTACTTGGAAACGAGATGTTTCTGTGATCAGACAATTATGCAAGTTTAGTTCCTTATAGTGGTGTTCTACAGATAATAATAAAAGTTACTAAAGTAAATTTTTGATACATTTTGCCCTATCTACAGAAAAATAAGAACTTTTAATAAAAACAATTTTTATTCCAGATTGAAGCTAATGTTTCATTTATTGTACGTTGATAAAATTTGACTATTTACCTTATTTCTAGAACAACAATACACCTATGTCATTTATTTAGGCTTCTATATGACAAAATAATATATACATGCCTAGATCTTCTTTGACCTAACTTTTTAACTTTAATAAAATCTTAATATGTTACAGAATTACGTACTTGACATTTTTTTGATATCTGGCTTTTACATCTAAAATATTAATTAAATAATATTAATGTTATTTTTTCATTATAGAATCAATGCTTATTTGGGCAATCAAATCTACCTCGGAATGTCATTGGACGATCAGGTTTATCTTGTACTTTTTCTTGCTTGACTTCATTCTTAATTTCTAAAGGATCCACATCTAAATTAAATAGATGCTTTTTTAGTGAATTTTTTTTTAAAGGTTTAAAAATGATTAAAATTACTAAACTATAGTTACATTAAATGCAATACACCTAATCATTTTTCATTAAAATACGATACAGAGCCATTTTTTCTACTTCTAACACCTACTTTAAAGGTTAATTTATTTATCAACAAATATCATAGATGGATGATAGATAATTGATATTCCAAGTTTTTAATATGTTTTATATATAGCAACTCATATATTTCTACTCATATTTTTATTGCATAATTAACTTGAAAATATAGCAGCGAAGTATACTAACCGTTTTTAGGCTTTTCTTTAGCAAACAAACCACCGCTCACAAACCCCATGGGTTCTACATAATCCCCACTTCTAATATGAGACCCTCTTTGATGGGTTCCTTGACTTTCTACTTCATCATCGGATGTGGCCCATATTCCATATATGGCTTGCTCTTTAGTTTGGCGCTTTCTTAACCCAGGGTTCAGTTCACTTTGTAAATCATAATCAGTTATTTCGAAACTTTCAACTTCATCTTCATCTGAGGCCATCTTCTTACTTTAAATTAAAATACATAATATCGGGTTAGGCTAATCAACGTTAATGCTTATTTAAATAATTTATCCAAATTTAATTAGTTTAAAGACAGTTTTAACAAAAGGTAAACAAATCAATAAATAAAATGAAAACGAAGTCCTTACAAAAATGTATAACCAAAATGAACTTATTCATTTATTTGTTTATTCATCTGCTTGATGCTTTGTTGTATTGAAACCCATTGTAGATATATTCTTTAAAACAATATTTTCATAGTATATAGTACAATTTCATAATATAATATTTAAAACCACCTTTTAAAAAAGCAGAAAACTGCAAATTGCTTCCAAAGTACCAAAGTAAAAAACAATTTACTGAACCATATGAAAAAGAACATTATAATGAAATACAGAGTGTAATGTTTCTTATGATGGTAAAAGTGTTACTAAACTAAATAAAAGATGTTTGACTGTAAAAGCTTTCTGTTACAGGGAACTCAAACTCAAAATATTAAAATTATAACAAATGATTTTTATTTCCTGCTAAAACCATTTTCATTATCAACTTTAATAGATAGCAATATTTATAGTTTTTGTATTCAATCATTCTGAAATAAGAAATGTCTGGAAAACAAAGATATCACTTTAAAGACTTCACAAATTTATAAACATATATTGAAGGCTTTCGTTAGGAACTTAACTGAAACAATTATTGAAAAGATATAGCACATACTTGTATTGTTTAATTCAGTATGGTTGGTAAGGTATTTATGTTAATGAACTGTAGTTTATATCAATGGTAATGTTATGCTTGTACCCAGTGAGGACTTTCTAGTTTCACTTTGGCTAAAAAGGAGAATGAAAAGCTTTTAGCAAGAAATTTAAATACATTTTTCGTAATTTTAAAATAAATAAATATTTTTGTTACAGAAAACAAGTTTCAAAAGTAACTTATATTGCTCGACTTAGTAATTTTAAATAATTAGGCTGTTAATTGTTTAATCGTGTATTTAAAATCGATAATGCTAAAAAAGTTGTTCGAAATAATAATACTAAATTTGGTTAAATAATTAACGTGTTTATGTTGGAAAATATTATTTACAATGCATCAACATATTTTTGTTTTAATAACTATACAGTGAGTGAAAACAGGTTTGAAAAATAAAAAAATTAAAATAATTAAGAGATGGATTAAGAGATCATAACAAAATAAAGTCCTTCACTGACATTTTATACATTCTACAAAGCCTATTTTGAGTAAATTGTAAATGCATGGATTAAAATATTCCTATACCAGTAAGAATGCTTTAGAAAATTGGAAACCACACATCAGTAAATATTTGTGTGGAGGTTATGAAAAAAAACGAAATTAAATATAACAGTCATTTCCAGAATTCAGCAATTTTGACAATCCAATCCATGGAAAGGAAAGATTTACTTTGACCACCACTTCTTGCTTAAGTTTTACAAAAATGAAGTATGAAATCTAATGACTCACACTCCATTCAGCTCAACTTAAGTCAAATAAAATTTAAAAATACATTTATTTATTGTAAATAATATGGGATAAATTTTATATCATAGGGAACATAGAAGGTAAACGATCTGCGAAATTATTATGAATCTTTAAAAAACTGAAAGCTCAAAACATTTTTTTCTTTATTATCAATAAATACAAGGTATATAAATGGAATATTTATATAATATATATACTGTGTTTAGTCAGAAAATAAATAAAATAATCTTAGTTAACCGCAAAGCATCCTTCAAGTACCATCATCCAACTTTTCCACTAAAAACAAACAAAGAAACTTAAATCTATGTTTTAACTTTAATCTACGTTCGTCTTTTAATAAATTAAAATTTTTAAATACAAAATTTCAAATAACAAGGGCTCATGATTAATACCCCAAAGTTTTAAAAATGAATGAAATATAATGAATTCAAAGGTTTATGAACCAAAATGTATTTTTATATTTTGACGCCAATTATTAAGGATTAATTAAGTCAATAAGACTTATGTCCACCTTTCTAAGTCAAATTCATTTTTTGAGATTGATTTACTAGTTTAATTCAGATGACAAGCATGTGACTTGTGAAAAAGTTTGTTGGGATATTGTGCATGCATTTTTGGGCAAATTTAAGCTTTCAAGCCTAATGTAATAGGAAATAACATGGTACTGTACACACTGATGACAGTTTACCAAACTTTCACCTATGTGCAAAATCATAAAATAGTTGATGAAAATTCTATTCCAGATTAAAGCTTTTTTTAGCTCCATTTAAATAAAGAAATAACATCATTGCAATCATTAAGGTTTAGTTTATAGAATGATATTTATGTTGTTCACAACCTTAAAGGAATTCAAATCTTTACACTGCTTTTATTGAAAAGTAAACTATTATATTAAAAATTGTTGGAGACATTGCTGTAAAAACATAACAGTAGATAGGCAATAATTTTTCTCAAAAAAAACTCTACCTTTTTTCCACATCTTCAAGCGCTTCTGCAATTGCTTTTTCTAAGTCATTTAGTTGTTTCTTGTTAGCCCTATTAAAAATTATAAAATAATCAAATATGGAATTCTAATCTTCAACATACTTCTAAAGCAACTACATTTTAACACTTTTGTAACTATAAAAACAAATTCGATTATTCAGCAAATAAAAACAAAACTGACCGATATTTTCTTTGCTGCAAATTTTGATGTAGACCAGTCAATCCTTCGTCAAAAGGTTTTAGTGAATGCAAATTAACAGGCTGGATGTGATGGGAACCATACCATGTGACATAGACCTTAATAAAAAAATTGCAACAAAAAATTTAACTGGAGAAAACAAATATCTTACGATTAGATTTGAATTGCTAGATTTTCTTGATAAAGAGTAAGTAACTAAGTTGAGTTACTAGGGCATAGGACTTTGAATCTAAATTTGACTTTTAATACAATTCAAAAAATTTATATTATGTTTGAAACATTGATCCAATTAATGTAAAACATATAATAATAATTTTGATCTTTCAAATTACCTGGTTTTGGGGCAGTTCTGATTTTTTAAGTTTTGCTGGACTTAAAATTTTTCCTGGCCATGGAGGATATCCAGGTACATCAACCCAAACAACGGTGCCACAAAGATCTTTAACAGACCTTTTTCTTAACAGAGAAGTGGCAGAGATAAAATGTTCAGTCGAAGGTTGCTTATTGAGTGAAGAATGGGTCAATGGAGTCAGCTCATTGGTTGCATTTAATAAAGGCTTTTCATCACAATGAAGAGATACTTCCTCAGCCAATACACCATGACTTGTTTCTACAAAAATTGGATTTAGAAAAGTAAACAAGTACTGAAGCATGCACAGAAATACCTTTTATAACAATATTGTATGCTTGAAACACTTGTAACTTAATTTTAATTTACAATCTTATTATACATTGGTAATGCTAGACAGTGGTTCTAAGCGAAATATCTGTTAAAATAAATAAAATATGTCATCTATCATCAAACTTCTTGTGATTACATTTACCTTCAAAAACTAAAATTAACACTTTTTAATTGAAAAACAAATTTCATTCTCAAGATATCTTAAATCAAAGTTTCAAAATCATGAAGATTCTAAAAGTCTAAAAATTAGGTCCATAAATAATTGCAATTTTTTTCACGAAATAAAAACTTTTGATCAAATTATTCAATAAATTATAATTAAAAAGTGTTGATTTAAGTTTTTTATACTCTTTAATCTAAAACAAATATGTTGTGACATCCCTTTAAGAGAAAACTTTAAGAACACTTATTCACTGACATAACAACACAGATTCTTTCAGTGTAATGCAAAAACAAAACCATATCTTAGTAGTACCTTTGTTAATGCTTGTTGATGAAGTTGGTTTGGGTGTAACTAGTGTTGTTGTAGATGCAGAACATAACTTGCTGGATAAAGGCTCGTAAATAGCAGCCGATGTTGAAGTTGAAGCGACATTATCATTTGTATTTGAGGAACTAGTTCTAACAACAGAACTTAAAGGTTGTGAGATATAAGTTGTAGCATTAACGTTAACTTTATTCGTACTGAATGTTTTTTGGGTATAATTTATTATGCTTTCAATGTTTTCATGGTTAGTTTTTGTGTTGTAAAGACTTGATGGTTTTGATGTAGAAGAGGAAGCACTGTGAGTTATTGTTTTTACATGTTGATGAGGAGATGCTGAGGTAAGAATTCCACTCCCACCTTTTTTCTCCATAGTCAGTGTAGAGAAACTGTTCTCCGTATTGACAGGAGATTTTTTAGGTTTTCGAAACAATTCCTCCTGAATTTGACGTAACTCTTTATCTTTGTTTTTATCTAACATTTCTTTTAATATTAAAGCACTGGTATTAGGATCAACAGCAGAAGGCCCAGGTGCTATACGAACAAAATTTTTGCTTGGAGATATATTCGGTGATTTTTTCGAAGTTTTAGTGGGAGGGTATATATAAGATGGTGTTGACTGAAGATATTGAACAACAGGGAAAGCGTTATGTAAAGGTTGGCTTATTTGCAATCCGTGTTGAGCATGTTGTAAATTTATTGTATTTGGATGCACAGCTTGAACATATTGTATTGGAATGGTTGATGGTTTTATTCCACCCACAGAAGATATTTGCGCAGGTAAATTTTGTAGAGTCACAACATTTTGAAATTGGAGTAAACTCTTTTTGTCGGTTGGTGACAATTTGTCTTGAAAGTTTTTATTTTTTTGCAATGCCAATGTTTGTAAAGCTTGAGAAGCAGTATTACTTTTACTCATTACCAGAAACTGTGAATGTTTTGGCTGTGAAGATGGTAGATTTGATTGTGACGAAACAGCGTATGTTTTTACAAGCGGTGCATTAAGTTTGCTAAGATTTACAGTACCTTCTTTGTTTGGTTGCGAAACAAAATGAAGAAACACCATCTGTCCATTACCAGCTGTTGCAACTGCTTGGGAAGCAGTAGATGTTAACTGTGGGGAAGACATCTTGAAACCTGTTTGTATAGGTGTGTTGACTGGCTGATTACCAGCATTTAAAGTATTTTTATCAATCGATTTAATAATATTAGTATTATTAGAATGTTTTTGCGACACAGCAGTTTTAGCTAAACTGTACATTTGTAAATGGTTTAGTGAAGATACTGCGATATTTTTATTCTTTTTTTTTTCTGTTGGTGATATAATAGTGGGCTTTGTAAATGATGAATTGTGAGATATATCTTTCATATTGCCACTCAATTGGTTCATTATAGCTTCATTAAGATGGTTGGTAGAGCTCACTGTTCTGTTAGGTGCAACAGAACATTTAGACATCTCAGGTTTAACCAATGACGCTACTGTTGTTGCCATTGATGCTTGCTGATTAAGCACAGCCACGTGGAGAGTTTGATATAAATTCTGAAGGTCTAATGTTTTTTGAGATGTTTGTGCAGATAGTAAAGCTTGAGCAGCAAGTATTTGTTCATTGCTAGAGCCTTTTTGTACGGTTGATATATTTCGTAACGAAGGTATATTATTTATTTGGATACCACCTTTTTGATCAACCAAAAAAGTCTTACTTTGATTATTAAGACTATGCAATTGTAAATCACTGGCTTTGCGTATCTCCGCATGTGGCAAGGCTTTACGTATTATTTTATTGTTTTTTTCTTCTTTAGAAAGTCCTTTTCCTTTCAATTTTGAAACTCCGTTTTTTTTCTGACGTTGTTTCATTTTTACTGCACTAGTAAGTACAGGAGAAAACAACAAGTTGTTGGCTTTACCAACAAGTGCAGAATTGGTTTGACGATGGGCTACACTTGATACCTGTTTCATGGGATGAGCAACACTTGATACCTGTTTCATTGGATTCACAGTATCAACTGTAACACTGCCATTCAAAGACAAACTACCAGAGAAACTTGATACTGGAACATAATTTAACATAAGGTTTTCTTGAATTGTTTTATTTTTTACAGAACTTGTAGTTTGCGAAGATGACACTGGATTAGTGGTAACAGCAGAAACTACTAAAACAGAAGAATGAATAGGAGCCTGTGGTACCACCTTTTCAGCATCATTTATTGATTGCATATCTTTAGGGACTGTTCTTAATGAAAGAGCATTTATAGCATTCATTCCAGATTGAAACATTTCCAACGGTGAAACCCCGGTCAAGGAGATGCGTTTCTTATCAGGACTGATATTCTCATCAGAGCTAACAAGTTTATTCTTTTGACCTAATAACATGAAAATTGTTTAATTAAAAGTAAACATAACAGCAGTATATATCAAAAACAAAATACAGAACATGACCAATTTTTATAAAGAATTTAAAGATTTTACTGATAAGAGTATTAAAAAAGCAAGTTTTTGTTTTTTTGTTGTTGGTAACCAGCTGTTTGAACTCTGCAATATGATTGGTTCACAACTGAATTAAGCATAAAAAAATATATTTTTTATTTTTTTGTTAATGAAATTATGCGACAGACGTTTAAAACGCTTGTGTTTGTTTAACTCTGGTAATTGCAAATCATTTGACGCCAGAAAATTAGCATTGAATGTTTCAAGATGTTTTTTAAGTCTAGTACTTCATATTACCGTGATTCCGTGACCGTGATTCACAAGCCTGTTATTCAAAATGTTTCAGTAAAAAATTTCTTGATAAAATCATTAAGTGACAACTAAATGGAAACTAACAGTGAGTGTTTTGTGTTTCAGATATTGATACTGTGAAACATTTTGTGGATTACAACTGAGAAGAAGTTCCTCTATGCTAAATCCTGACACATAGCAACACTTTGTTATAAAAACCTTATATGGTTAATTACTTCTTGGTAGCACCCTTCTCCTCAGTGGATGGCTAATTCTGGGTGTTTGCAAGCAATGTTTGAGAATTTTAAAATGTGTTATGACACATGTTAATAACTTAGTTAAGCAAATTCAATGTGTCTCCAGATTGCTGAAATAAATTTAAGCCTAATTCAAAATATGTTTATTTATACAATAGATAAAAACAAACATCAAACACAGATATTAAACTTTCTATTATGTGTCTTTTCTTCAGCTTTTAGATGATCCACAGAAAGAATATATAATAAAACACAAAATTTCTATTGGAGATTTTAATATTTGCTAGCCTGAAAAAACAAAAAAATTCAGATAATACGTTAAAAATGTTTGTTTTTATTCTGTTACAATAGTTGTAAAGTTGTTATTGTAAGTACACCAATTAAATTAATTCAATTTACGTATTAATCTTAGATTATTTTTTTTTCATTTAACTTTGAAAACCATTGAAACATTCCAAAGACAATAAAAATTATTTTGTATTAAACTTTATTATTATTTTGTATTACTATTCAATATTTCATACTTAAAAAAATATTTTGAACGACATTAAATCTTTTGGTGAAATGATCCTGCTGCCTCTTATTTGTTCCTGGCTTATAACCTGTAATTAGATTATTTTTGTCATCATCAAAAAAAAATGAAAAATCAATAATAAAAACCATCTGAAATAAATCTATAAAATATCAGGATGTGTTAATTACACCAGCTCTCCTCATCTAAACTTTTTTTTAGTTAATACAAAATGGAGTATTTAAATAATTTAAACACCTGAAAAAACAAGTCCTTGCCACAAACCCTTACCCTCACAGGATGTCATCTCATTCATTTTATGATAAAATCCACTGGTTAAAAAAATGAACAATATTTTTATAGCCGCCATTTTGGAAACACGTTTTTGAGTTTTTGCTTGACACAATACGAAATTTAGATATGGAGAGCTTGTGTACTTTATCGTAGGATAATATTAAATGAACACTTAAATGTAATGTTGATTATGACATACATATGATTTATATATCAATAAAATATAACCATTATATGCAAAATTAAAGATGTAAACATAAGCGAAAGAATTTTATTGATTTAATATTTATTTAAGCGAAGGTTGTTTATTTCCAGTCTCTGCTTCTTTTAGTTTCTTTCAGCATGACAGTTTGGACAATCAATGCAAACATGACTATATGGATTTTTAGTCGCAGATTAATAGGTTATTTCTTAATCCCATATCATACTTTCTATTGTCAAAATGCTAAAAATATTGACCAAGTTGGCAAAGTTCTGATTTACTTCAAAGTATTTCTAAATAATGCAACGAAAAAGAAAAAAAAATTAAAAAAAAATTACCTGGTTTTCTTCCTCTTCTATCTGTTTTAAGTTTCACAGATGGCGGGAACAATTGCTCGAACTTTTTATGTGTTGAACAATGGAACTGAGGTGTGTTTGATGGTATTGACACCCCAAACTTACTTGGTATTTTAGTGTTGAAGTCAAATACTTCATCTAACTTAAGAGGGCATTCTAAACCACATTTGCATGTCCCTTCAATCTGTAAATAGTGGAGTAGATCTTCTTTATTACGCAATTTACTTCGATTTGGACTGAAATATTAAATAAAGAAGAGAATCATAAAGAATCATAAAATACACATTTTTATAATTAAATCCCAGTAAAATGACCTATTTTTACTAATATAAAATTTATTAGAAAACTAAAATTTCATAATAAACCAAACATAATGCATATTTACCTAATATAAGTGATTGAATCTTTATCTAATGTTCTATTCCAACCTCTTGGAACAAATATAGCAGGTAAAGGCTTTGACGAAGTTGTTGTAGTATTAACCATAACTTGCGTTGTTTTTAGTGTGACAGGGTTATAAGAAGGAGAAGAATACACTGTTTCATCTTCAATTTTCATAGCTTTAGCTGACAGCAAGCCTGAAGTGGCTGTTGAAGTCAAAATGTTTTTGTTGGTCAACACAACTTCATTACTGTGTTGAGTACTTTGGGTAGAAAGCAAAGTATCTTGTTGTTGATTAACTCTTGCTAGATCATTAGTTAAAACAACTTGACGAGTACTTATGACAGCAGGTTTAATATGGATATATGATGGTGTAGCAACATTGTTCACGTTGGCAATTGGAAAAGACACACTGTTTGTAAGTGTTCTTATTTTCGACAATGGATTGGAATTATTTTCGTAAGCAACAATATTTGAGTAATTTGGTTGAATGTAACTTGTTTGGATCACTGCTTTAGTTGGAGCTAATGGAGGTATGGCAGAAATAAAATGAGGTGATGAAGATACTGATTTATACAACAAATCATTATTCGTAACAGTCGGCAAGTTGCTCTTCACAGAACTGACATGAGCATTGATGGAAGAAGCCGTTGAAACAACACTTATGGAAGCCGTAGAAATATTTGAAGTAACTGTTGTCAAAACAGGTGCAGATTTAGTTAATTTTTCGTTAGATTGATTGGATGTATAGCTTAATAAAGACACAACTGATAGTTTTGTCTTGCTTCTATTACTCAAAGGTGAAGTCATATTTAAAAAATGCATGCACCTTCATTCCGTAAAACTGTTGGAAACATACTTTGAACTATGGAAAAAGCAGAAAAAAAAAGAACATAATTAAATCATTTGGTAGAAAATGTAAAACAAACAAACAATTCTTCTAAATAGGAATGCAATATTTTTCAGTTATTACTCATCATCCCCATAGTAAATCATACTATCATTTTAATCTATGGAGTAACTAGTTATAGTCTTAAGTCAAATAGTCTTACAGTCACAAGTGATTAGTTGACTAGAACCTTGAGGAATGCCTAAGGTTCTAGCAAAATTAATGTGCTAGGACCATTTGTGCACAAATACATATATCCGCTTTCTAGACAATGCTGAGGGAAAGGGAATTGATCTGGGATCACTTGTGCTAAATTCTAATATTTAACCACGAGAGCACTTGAGTCAAAGTCCTGCAAAGAACTACAGTGGAAGTACATTGATACTTAAATTTAGAGATTTAAGAATACCATTATATAAACTGATCATTTACCTCTAACCTATACCTCACCAGCCTCAGGACAAAAAAGTTCTGTATTAGTACAAGTACATATTTCTTAAAATTTGAGTCAGCATAATATATTTTTGTAACTTAACTTTTCCAAAACTTAAAACTTTAAAACCATTTGAACACATTGTAAACGCTTTAAAATGATAAAAACATTACTGTATAAGAGTATATATAAATAGTATCAGCTCAATAAAATATGTTATGTTTGAGAATGTGTTACAATACAATTCCTAAACTCGGAATTAAGTAACATCAAAGAAGTTCCATAAATTTCCGGGAGATAAACAAAGTCATAAAATAATAAAAAAATAAATAAAATCCACTTTTCCGCTGAAAATATTTTTTTAGATAAAAATATAGCCTTTAATAAAAAAACATATTATATTCAAAGAAAATGCTTAAAAATTTTATATAAAATATTTTGTAAAAGATTAGAAATTCAACAACGTGTTTTTGGTAAGGTGAGAGCTCTGTTATTTTTATAGTTTTACTCCAATTTTTCTGCGATGGAGTGCAATTTTTTATCTAGCAAGCAGAGTTTAAAGTTTAATATCATCTACCTAACTCTATGCACAAATGGGATGGAGCTTAAATATACTAAAACCTTAGGGCATCCATTAGAATTTAAGTCAGCTAATCGCTGTTGCCTGGATGATGATAAAATACTAAACCAGTAAAGAAGTATAAAAAAGCAGTTAAACAAAACATGATAGAACCTTGGAGCATCCATCATTCTATAAATATAGTGAAGTATCAGCTAATAGCTTTTGTGTATCTGTAAGACATTAAAATACTAACTACCTACAAGCTTAAAGCATAGTAACTAGCAAGTATGTAAAAGTAGTTAGCAGTAACTGGTAACAAACGGTGGACAGCTAGCTTAGCAATTAAACATTCATTCAATTATCATAACATAGACTTTCTAGCTACACATACCACAAAATAATTTATGTGAAAGATATTTCAACAAAATCTTATCATACATAAACACACAAAATTAAAAAACATTTCCAAATTCTACTAATATATATATATATAGCTGAAGCTACTAAATTTTTTTTTCAAGGAAGAATTATCTCAAAAATCAAATCGTAACACCGTTTTCCCGTGTTCGATTATTTGTGCGCAGGTCTCGTCATTAAAACTCTTATCCGACGCCGAAACTCTTAAACTCGCTTTGGAATTTTACAAATACAAAATGTACAAATTTTTAGAACTTCAAAGCTAAATCGAAAATGAGTTTTTTAAAACATACTTTTCTACATTTGCTGAACATAAGTTAGATTAATTAAATACTACTAAAAAAACACTTAAATGTGACATTCTAAACACGAAATTTCAATTGTCCATGTAAAAACCTCTAGACTCGCTAAAATAACAGCTTTTTTATTTTCAATAATAATAATATTTTCTCACATAAGGACACTTATGTAATGTGCTTTTAAAAGGATTTAGCTTGATATTTACTTTGTATCTTGATAAAGTATCTGTCTAAACATACAAGATAGAATATTTTTGGCACTTCATGGTTTATAGCTTGATACATGAAGCAATACTAACATAGATTTGTTCAACTAACTTCAGTGAATATCGAACGAGCTATGTTAATGTTAATCGTGCGTCATTTGCTTCTCTGTATGTTGGCAGTCACGATCGTCATCTTGCTTTAACACAGAAAACATAATTCATTTGAGTTCGAAGTGGAATCTTGTTCTGTTACACAAGATGATCTATATATATAAATATGAGTGCTTATATTCTTAAATATTTTCTCGATAAAAATCCACTTTTAAATTAACTGTCACTTTTATTACTCTTGATATAAAAGAAGCAAAAAAAAAACTTTAGTGTTTAACTCGACGAGCCATGGTATCAAATAGAGAAAATATACTATGGATTGAGATTGATTGAGACAAGAGTGGGCCTTGTGCAATCAACATGGGATTTTATTATTGAACTTATGAAAATGATATTCTTGGGAAGACAGAGAAAAAGGAAAATTTATCAAACTACTATCAAAGTTCCAAAAAAATGATTTGGAAACTGATTAGATGTGAAAGAAATATTTATCCCCAAGAATTAATCACACAATCAACAAATCATAATCTTTTTCTTTTTCATTATTTTTATTCATTTATTCAGCTATTCAATCGTTTTATTAAATAGCGGGTAAATACGGCAACAGCGTATTGAGCTATTCAAGACGCTTAAATAAAGACACTTCTTCATTTAAGACGCTTAAATAAAGACACTTCTTCATTTAAGACACTTAAAGAAAGACACTTCTTCATTTAAGACACTTAAAGAAAGACACTTCTTCATTTAAGACACTTAAATAAAGACACTTCTTCATTTAAGACACTACTTCATTTAAGACGCTTGGCTCAAATACTCGGAAACAAGATATGCCCGTATTATCCTTATAAGAATAATTGAAGTGCGCGATTGGTATAAAATTGGTATGAAGGTATTAAAGATATTCATTACATCACGATTACATCATCGTCAAATTGAAATTAATTGCTAAAAAATCATCAGGAATGTTCTTTGAGGAATAAACTCAAAGTAAAGTCAGGAAAACAACGTTTAATTGCATGTACAAGACCCTCCTCTACACCTGTTTTCCGTTTTAGTAGGCTGTTATTTTTAGACCAAGTATACCAAATATACCGTCAAGCAAAATCTTTTTTGAAAATGGCTGATACCTAAATTTATCAGGATTAATGAATAACCTACCAAAATATCGAAACAAATTAGTATTAGAATCAATTCAAAGAAAATTAACTTAGAATAAGATAAAATATAGCAATAAAAATTACTAAAAATAAAATGATAAGTAAGTTTACAATTTTATTACCGATTTAAAATAAAAGAACAATGCTTTACACACTATTGGAATTGTAGTTTAAAGAAATTGTAGTTTCAGTTTTACAAACTTTCTACATGATTGAATACTGATTATTTGTGGCTATCAGACCTCTAGACTTAAAGTAGAATTATTTTCACGAAAATATTCCGATACCCAACTTCCTATGTGATACCGTTTCACCAGTGGGCGGTGGTACATCAACAAGAATAATATTACGGCAAACAATACATGTTTTACAATTGATAAAAAAAATAATTTATATACTTACAAAAGATAAATGAAAAAAAATATTACAAAATTTATAATAAATCTATAATTTCTGTACAGCCGTCCCTTGATAAGACAGTCTTTAAGAGTACATGTTAAGTACCCAGGGCTTGATACAAGGTGGAATTAATAAAAGGACAACTTTCGTTGGAGATTGGTAAAGAATTGTCCTTTTGAAAAGATTATGAAATGTTACAAACATGAGGGGGCGTACTTAACTTCACCTTGCAAAAAACAAGCGTATTAGACACCACATTTTATAATACTAGTGCATCCAAAGTTTTCATGGGCGGTGGAAGAGCACATTCCCATTTAACTGTAATCTCAATATTCCTTCTATTCTTGGCAACTTCTTTACCAGTCTGTATCAAATCTGCCGTACAGTCGCAAAAGTTCACACGTTTCAACTGTTTACAGTTTTCCATGAGTTCAGCGAGGTGAAAAGCATCCTCTTTTAGAGATGACGAAGTGAAATTAATTAACGATACCACCTCGACGTGTTTTGCTGTTGCTAACAAATTTGGTAATATTTTACTTTCGTACAAATCTTGTTGAAAAGAGCCACCGAATTCGAATATGCGTATATACTGTAGATGAGTGATAAGCTCAGATATGATGGTAGCAGTTATTTTAAACGACTGATAAATTCCCAAGTTTTCAAGTCTTTTACATTTCGAAATGAATGTTGATAATGCGTTTGGTGTAATGTGAAAGCTCCATCTTATGTCCAGCATCTTTATGTGGTCAGTTATGCCATGGTTTACCATTTCTGATAGTACGAAATCATTAACGGCATGACCGTCACCGCAATATGACATGTTCAGATATTGAAGAGTTTTAAGTTGAGTTAAAAAAGGAAACAGACCACGCCAAGTGATTTTAGGACATGCGGAAATATCCAATTCTTCAATAGCTGAATCTTTCCATATGTTACTTGCTAAAACCTTGTCTTCTAGTTTTAAATATCGTAACAGCAATGTTTTTAAATGAATGCAATGGTTGATTAGGTAGCTAAATGTTGTACCAAAGACATTACGACACCCAATTAAACATAGGGATTCTAGTGAAGCACATTCTTGAGCTAAAACTTGTATGGTAAGGTCGTCAACTTCTAAGCAATTTGTAAAATCTACAATTTTTAAATTCGGCAATTTCCAAAATAACATCGTCAAAGAAATGCGACAAAAACTGCGCGGGCCTATTCCAAAGTTCAACAGATTGTAAAATGTAGACTTTATATTGTGTAAAAAATCAAAACTACCAACTGCTGACCGTATATCCAAAGTTTCTAAATGCCGTGGGAATGATGGTTTAAGTCTTCTCTTGGACGACACTTTGTCTTCTAAGGTGCAATTGCGTCCAAACAGTAACATTTTCATGTTCTTGCAATGAACAGATAAACATTGTAGCATTTTGAATGTTATTGTAAGTCCACCCAGATTGACTAAGTGTGTATGCTTCATTCTGGTTTTGACAAGCATTGTAAACCCATATTCATCAATGTTAAAAGAAAATGGTTTTAAATCAACATTTTTCCAAACGGAACGATCTTTCGACAACTGGCTCCATCTTTTGCTAACTTGACCAACTTTAAGTAATGTTTTAGTGTCAAGATGAAAAAACACTCGAAGAAGGCAATCGTTTGTTAAATTCTTCGTTAAGTCTTTGTATTTGAATAGTTCATCGCATTCTTGAAGTGAAGTCATAACTAATTGATCCTTTCGAAATGTCGTTATATATATGACGTTACACAACGAAAACATGCCATTGAAGGCGCGCAAAATAAAAAGAAGATATGTCACGTCATATACGTTTTGACGGTTTAAAATACTATATAAATGCATATCAGTTTGACAGTTAAAAAAATCATTGAGTTTCATTTTGATTCATCTGGCGAGGTCACTCAGCAAAATTCTGCTAAAATGTGACTCCCATAAAAAGTTTCAATATTTCAATACGCAAATGTAAATCTTCTACATTCACAGATGCAATTGATGTGCATGATTTATCATCAGGATTTCTTATGAATTGTTTATACCTTACCACATGACAAACAATAGATCCAACACATAAATAATTTCACACCTGCTTTTTATATTGAAAACATTTTCCTCATTGATTAGATAAACTCGCCATTGCATTAATGGGTTAAGGAATAGAAAATTTTTGTAAATATTATTTATTTAGCATAAGCTTTTCGACATAACTCACTGAAGATGATGACGTAAAGTCGAAAAGCTTATGTTAAATAAAAAATATTTAATTTTTTTTTTGTCTTTCTCTTAATTAACCTATTTTCCTTATTATTACCTCATTTTTTTGCGTTGATAGAAAAGGGGTTTATTATTTTCTTTCTATGATATGATAGAGAAAAAAAATAGTATACGGGAAGCCAGTAAAAGTGCAAGTTATTTCTCTGATGATTCAAATAGTAGCAACTATTATTATTTGTAAAACATTATCGAAAGGTTTGCAACATTATTTGATTTAAATCAAACTTCAACATGCACAGAAAAAAAAAAATATGTTGTGGTCCATACTCTTCATAACAAATTTCAGACAAATCAGACATAAATCGTCTAGAAAACAGAGCTTCGTGTAGCTTTTGTCAAGTAGGAAAGCGTAAGATCTTTGTTGTTATGAGTTGGAAGCCATGGGTGGTGACAAGTTTGAAGGTAACCGAATACTAAATTGCTTTTAAAATATAAACTTTAGTTCAATTTCTAGAATGTAAAAGACACTCTAATATTTTCTTCTTTTGGAAAATTCTTTTTTATTAATTCTTTCTTTCTTTTGAAGCCATTTACTTTCCAAGGATTTTACAGCCAACATATATGGCCATTTTGTTGTTTTTATAATTAAATAAAATAATTAAATATAGAAAGCAACTATGTAAAAGTTTGAAAGGCTGTAAATTATTAATTATATTGAAAATTTATTTTATAGATAATTATGTTTATGTTATCTCTTTAGCTAGATTTTGTGAAATAGAATTCTTCTATATATAAAATGGTATATCACGTATGTCATGGTATGTCACGCTATAAGTTTTACGAGGGTTTAGATTTTTAGGGAAAAGTTAATATATCCTATCCTATAAAAAATATTTAAACGAATATTCATGGAACCAGTACTTTTAGGAAATGTATGTATAGCTACATTCACAAAAGTTTTTAAAGGCATTTTTTGAGCAGAGCAACAATATTCAATTTAAATGCGAAAAAATATTAAGGTAAAATTAAGTCTGGGAAACGTACGTTCAAGCATTTGTAGATCAGAGCTAAATAAACAACAAAGTTATCTTAAAAACAGATTAGCGTTTAATCTT
Organism: Aglantha digitale; assembly: GCA_031471615.1. Lineage (NCBI taxonomy): Eukaryota > Metazoa > Cnidaria > Hydrozoa > Trachymedusae > Rhopalonematidae > Aglantha > Aglantha digitale. The sequence goes on along the minus strand of JAUELD010085951.1, from coordinate 7,246 downwards.
TAACAGATTAACAGTTTTTACCTACATCTCTCATACATACATAATCTGTAATATCTGCTACCGAGCAGACAACATTATTCCCCTAAACAATAATTTACAGTAGAAGTAACGAGGCAAGCATTGATAAGGGAGACAAAAATATCAATTGTCATGACATCTTTCCCTTCCAACTGTTTCCTTTTTAAAACTGTAGCTAACATGAAAATGATGACGCATATAATCATACAGCGATCAAGTAACGATTTAGTTAAAACTTTTACAGCCATGACGTCATGTTCTCCCCTCCTCCGTTGATCTTCTACTTCTCAATACACTTGAATATTATTTTAAATCCATGAACTTTATGTCAGTTACAACGATGTATTCTTTAGGTAATGGGCGAGGAGCTGGGGATAGGATTTTAAACGTTGATGTCTCCATATCTACGCTTGTACTAGAAGGTGACAAAGAAAATGATACATTATACCTAGCTACAACATCGGGAATAACTAGCAAGGAAATATCAGAATATGTAAGATAATATTATATATAAATCTATATAAATATCGGGGTTAATTGTATGGGATATATATCGGGGAAACATTTGTGAGGACTATATATTTGTACAATCTATCTTCGTTTTGTGATAACATCATTAAGTTTATAAGGACTGCGGTGATATTTTCTGTCTACTACTATTCGCTGCCTTTTCTATTTTCATGACCGGAAAAGGGTTAGGGTTTGGGTTAGGTTTCTATATATATTCCGGTCCTGAAAATAATATAGACAGCGAATAGTAACAGACAGAAAAAATCCTTACAGGGCTATATACACTAGAAATTATATGTAAGGAGTAATAACAGGGTATCGAGTATATGGATATATATTCATAGGGATGTATAGGATTATCTTTATTTGAGTAACTTATTTCCATTCCTATTTCACTTACATTATTATAAAGCCAGCTACATTGGATAGAGCTAGATCATCTTCGGGAGAATCTGCCGTACTCACTGCGCATAGCGAATGTAACAAATCTTTATCTAAACAACAATATAACTAATAACAACTTAACAACAAGTTTACTCCTCGAATGTGTCTCAGAATTTAAATATAGGCTAAATAAGAATTAGAAAGAGAAATCAATAGTCTGGTCAGGGTATTAAGTAATAGCTACATACTAGGAGTTATAGGCACAGCTTGCATACTTCCGTCTTCCCTTACCATACCAAGTGGTAAACATGAATCTGGTACTTTCGGTGCTACAACAAGGTTAAGAACAATGTTAAAGATAAACAACATTATCAAAACCACTGCCCAAAAATAAAGAGCAGGGATTAATCTAAGATTAATAGATTTTCTACGGTAAAGTTTTATTTCACCTAACTTTAAAGTTCAGAGTCCAAAATCTAGAAGGCTTACATTATAACGCTTTCATAAGGTTTAGATTATATAAACGCCCTCATAAGGTTTAGATTATATAAACACCCTCATTAGGTTTAGAATATATATACGCCCTCATAAGGTCTAGATTATATATACGCCCTCATTAGATTTAGATTATATTAACGCCCTCATAAGGTCTAGAATATATATACGCCCTCATTAGATTTCGATTATATTAACGCCCTCATAAGGTCTAGATTATATATACGCCCTAATAAGGTCTAGATTATATAAACGCCCTCATAAGGTTTAGGTTATATATACACCCTCATAAGGTCTAGATTATATTAACTCCCTCATAAGGTTTAGGTTATATATACACCCTCATAAGGTCTAGATTATATACACGCCTCGTTAGGTCTAGATAAGGCCTTCAACCCTGTCACGAGTAAGCGAATGTAATTTAAAAGGTGAACCAATTAATATAACACCATACCTCCTATTTTATATATTTTTATGTCATCAAAACTAACATCAAAAACGTGTGGATAGAGAGGTGTTCGGCCACCGTAAAAATATTCTCGAATTTTTTCTTCTCTTCCGACTCTTCGTAAATTTTTAGACCGTTCAAACACCTAATTAATGACAAAGATACAATAGAAGAGAATAATACGGCACAAATATATTTGGTGAGGTCTATTTGCTTTTTTGGAACATAGAAAAACACAACTGCTACAAACACGTTATTATCAATACATACTCCACCCGATTTTGGCAAATGTACACACTGCACTGTATCCTTTAGCTTCGTTTTAAAATCGTTGTAGACACGCTCTTGATCAATCACCAGGATAACATCAACTAAAAACAAGTGCGTAAGATTATGCTATCATATAACATACACTCTCCTCCATAGTTTCAGTTTGTAATACAAAACATTTATGTGGCATTAATGTATAAAAAAGAACTTGATTTTGTTGATATTTATACTAAGGCGCGTCCAATATCTAACAATATTCTAAAACAAAGTATGTAAGGTCTTGGAACTAAACACTTAAGGGTTCGGAAAATAAACTACACACGAGGGGGTTGTTACGGAATTTAAGAATTCACATGAAAAACATTTTAAAAATAGTTAAAAACTTCTCCATAACAAATTATTTATTATTTTGAGCATATTACCATCCACACAATTTCAATTAATAATACCTACTTGCAAAAGCTTTTACAGTATGGAGCAACAGCTTAAACCCATCACCAGTCACCCATCCGCACGTGTTGATCACGCAACCACTCACCCGAGCTGTAAATCAAACAAAAACACGTGGTGGTTGTACTACATCATAGATCCAGCTAACTCTTAACTTGCTGACCACTCATCTAAAAACTTGGCAACATTGTATAGCTTTACGCAAAGTAATGTTCTAACTCAAATGTTAAAAGCTTGGACTCTGTTAGCACAAAACAAGAATTCTATGTTTCCAGCTCTTTTTACTCACTGCCTTTCTACAAGATATGAAAAAATTAATTAACAGATCTTGATGAAGCAATAATGCAAGTTATTTGAAGAATATGAAAAAATAATTCTGTCTAAACTGTGTATAAAGAACAAAGAACTAAAGAACAATGTATTTGAACAATAGTCTAGCATTAACTGATTCCCAATAGCTATGATGGGATTAAAGAAATTCATTTCGGGCTGCAAGTTTAGGTTTAAATCATATGGAATATAATATACAACCATTCATTTCAAACCTTTGTCATTCTTTTCGAAATGTTTGAATAGCACTTCGGCAAGTTGCGACGTTAGAGATTCGAACAACTTTAAGCTCTTGGATGGAGAGGCATATCCATAATTATAAACCAATGGAGTTTGCATTGAAAAACCTAAACAGAAAGTTTGATAAAGTCATCGCTAACTCACAGTATATTCATTTATTCAGTTTTCAAAGAAAATTTCAGTTCCCTTTAAAACCCAACAACAAAAAATGACTGTTGAACTCCCTGTATTTATTCTGCAATATTCAAGAATTGGATACACGACAAATCTTTTGAAAAGTTCCGTTGAACTAAGATCACTTTGATGCTAAATCGTTTCCTTTTATAAAAAGATTCTTTTTGTATGATTTGTTACTTTGGCTTAATTGATTTAACAAGAGTTTAATTATCTACCATGATGCAGTGTTTATTATAGCTTATGAAATTTCTTATTAGGTAGCTTATTAAGTCTACGTAGCTTTTATTGTTGTAGCTTTCTTTCACAACACCATGTTGCTAATTATAAATTTTCAATGGCTACCTTCTTCTACATCGGCAGGCTTTTCAACAAGAAGTGCTCCTAAAAAGTTACAAACGTAATAAGTTATTGTTAAAATCCTATTGGTTGAGAAGACAACTTTGCTGTTAAAGAGAAAAACACTACTATTTAAGAGAGAATACATACTATTAAAGAGGAAAATCTTACTGTATAGAGTGAAAGACTTACTGTTTAGAGTAAAAATCTTACTGTTAAGAGTGAAAACCTTACTGTATAGAGTGAAAACCTTACTGTTAAGAGTGAAAACCTTACTGTATAGAGTGAAAACCTTACTGTTAAGAGTGAAAACCTTACTGTATAGAGTGAAAACCTTACTGTATAGAGTGAAAATCTTACTGTTTAGAGTGAAAACCTTACTGTATAGAGTGAAAATCTTACTGTATAGAGTGAAAAACTTACTGTATAGAGTGAAAAACTTACTGTATAGAATGAAAACCTTACTGTATAGAGTGAAAACCTTACTGTTAAGAGTGAAAATCTTACTGTTTAGAGTGAAAACCTTACTGTTAAGAGTGAAAACCTTACTGTATAGAGTGAAAGACTTACTGTTAAGAGTGAAAAACTTACTGTATAGAGTGAAAATCTTACTTTTTAAAGTGAAAACCTTACTGTTAAGAGTAAAAATCTTACTGTATAGAGTGAAAGACTTACTGTTAAGAGTGAAAAACTTACTGTATAGAGTGAAAATCTTACTTTTTAAAGTGAAAACCTTACTGTTAAGAGTAAAAATCTTACTGTATAGAGTGAAAAACTTACTGTTTAGAGTGAAAATCTTACTGTTTAGAGTGAAAATCTTACTGTTAAGAGTGAAACCTTAGAAAAAAATCCTCACTGCTTAGAAAGTAATTTTATTGTAGGTCTAAGACAAATACCGCAAGTATACACTTACCAACAGTGCCAGGTACAGCTATAGAGCCCTAAACCAAAAAAATATATGTTACTCTTAACAAAAAAAAACAACTGACTGTTGGATGTGAAATTGCAGCTTTAATAAAAATATGATCCAACAAAGATCAACAAAACTATCAGTAAATTTTTTCTGAATTTTCGTTAACTTATTATATTGAAAATTGCAAGAGATAGATGACTGTAATCCTGTGACAAATATTTATGAAATTTCTGACTTTTCGAGAAATATGCACATCGGCACAAGTTAATTAACGTTTTCTTTCATGTTACTTACCCAAGGTGTAATGTGATTTGGTAAGTAACGTTATGAAAGGGGCAACTCTTTATGGAGCGGAATCTTTATACTCGTTTTAGTAAGTAATTTACTTACATGCACAAACTACTTATTCATTGGGATAAATTGTGAGTTAAAAATAACGGTATCTTAATAATCTTTCAGAAAAGTTCATTTTTTGGATAAAATTTATCTCCATGCTCTAATTTCAGAATAATAATAATAATCAAATGTGTGATCACAAATTTTCAATTACCTGTCCCACATCTAGATCAACAAACACGGGTCTTCTACCCATGCGTACAGCATAATTTAAAAGTAATTTGCTTATAGTAGACTTGCCCACATCTACAGGACCGCATATTAATACCTAAAAAAAGGAACTCTTTAAAGTTGTTCTATTATTCTTTAAAGATTATGCTTGATAATTAGAGATAAGAACACGAAATAACCTTTGGTCCTATATCAGCGCAGTTGTCTTTATCAACCTTTTTCCTCATTTGTTCTAATGCTGTGTGGACGTTTAGGTATACCACCATCGGTGTTTCACCTGATACATATCCAACCTCTAACTCACCAGTAACCTTAAAAATTTTAAAAATAAAGATTTCGTACCTTGTCATTTAATTGGATTTACAAAAAATAAAAAAAACTGCTTGTATATAGGTAACTTAATATTATTTTCGCACATTTAACTTTATATATGATTTTACATAAAAAAATAGAAAATGGATCTGATGAAGGAATTTTAACACAAGAGTTTGCACTTAACAAAATAATTTAAAAAAGATGAACAAGAATTTGCATTAATATTTAAACAGTAAAATCTTATCTCAAGCCATTCGTACCTCAACTGTACACCCATGCCATGTAAAAACAGCGATTTTAGAACAGGCACCAAAGGTATATACTTTATTTCGAACAAGCTCAGTACCAAATATTTCAGCTTGACCGTCTGTTATCTAATTCATAAAATATATAAATAAAAATAAAAGAACAAATATAAAATTTACCTTATACTGTTTTTCCCTGCTGAGCGGGAAACAAAGGGTGGCACATCAATATCTAATACACAAATAGACTACATAGACAACAGAAATATATAAATTCAACTTGGATAAATTTTTTATCAAGTGTTATTTTGTTGTTCCTATGATTTTCATGAAGATATTTTTTCAGATCCTCTTGAAATAAACTCAACAAAATGTCTAAACCATGATCTGAAAAGCAATCACTCATATGAAATAAGGGACTAGGCATGAAGTTATACTTAAAAACTTGTTATAGATTCATGATTGATGAATTCAATTCTTAAAAGAAAAAAATATACAATTGTAATATATCAAATTAACAAAATACAGTAAGTTTTGCTTCATTTTCTTTTGCTACTTCCATACGTAATTCTTGATCTACTTCTAGCACCCATTCTTTTTTCAACGTAACCTAATGAAATAATTTAAAAGGATAAAGAAAACTAAAAAAAAATTAGTTGAATATTTATTCGGACAAGGTAAGCATAACAATATTTGGTATTATGTACTGATATCTTATCTATCTATAAAATTTATAAAAACATATTGCAATAAAATAAAAAGCTTTAATCATGAAGTTCATTTCAAAGGATGAAATAATGAAAAAAGCTTGGGGATTCACGAGGGCAGTCTTGTAAAGGATAATTTGTTTATCCTATATTACAGCCATAGTCATCATGTAATAATAAACTTATTTAAAAAAAAACTGACATCAGCAAAAAAAAGGTTTTTAGAGAAAGTGCATTACGGTTAGTATATATTTGGTAGAATTATTGACTCCACCGCTCCCATATTAGCTCCCTAAAAGGAACTCTCAAAATAAAAAAAGGGATAATACCTTTTCAGTTTCTGTTTCAGTTTCCATGGGGATTAAATATATTAGCTGAGATGATAATGCAGATTTAATTTCACTTCAAAAGACAATCACAATAAGAAATTAAATTATCAAAAATTATTCTCATACTATTTAAGCATAAGAGTTAAGAGTTTCTTAATTTGCTTTTTAGATGATACAAGTTCACCACTCAATCATTTTTTTTTAAAATAATAAAAGCTAGGAATTGCCCTAGATGAACATGTTCATAGTATGTCTGTCAAAATTCATAACAAATCTTATTAAACAGGGATACATGTGAGGGTAACTTGTAGTTAGCAGATATTATTATATAAGCTCACAAAATGAACTCACAACTATACTTGGCAGACAAAAAAGACGAAATCTTGTCCATGAGCAATTTTCATTTTAAAATGATTAATAGGAAAATAAAGAATATTGATAATTTAAAGACCAGATAATTTACGACATAGGATATAAAACTAAGATATGTTAAATATGTGTAAACATGTCTA
>JAUELD010085841.1:6761-19832 GCA_031471615.1 Aglantha digitale | reverse complement strand
AGAGTTACAGCAACAGATTTATTGGTTATTAAGTATAGGAGTCATGTGAGTTATCAAATAACGAACTTGAATTCATCAACTCCAAATACCGCACAATTCTTGGTTTTATGTATAAAATCATAACCATTAGGTTCATCACTTAGGACACAAGGATTTTTCCCAAAAATATTTCTTTTTTAGACGAAAATGAGAATAAAACTCTCAAGTAACTATATGGTGTCCTATATGCTAATTTTCATGTATACACGTCTGACAATGTATCCGACCCCTGACCATGTATCCGACCCCTGACCATGTATCCGTCCTCGACCATGTTTCCGCTCCTGACCATGTATCCGACCCCTGACCATGTATCCGCTCCTGACCATGTATCCGACCCCTGACCATATATCTGCCCTCGACCATGTATCCGCGTCTGACCATGTTGCTGCTCTCTACCATGTATCCGCCCCTGACCATGTACCAGGTAATATATAGTGCTCACGGCACAGAATAAGTTTGAACAACAAACAACAATATTATTTGGTGATCTAATATAGCGCATTAGATTAATTCAACAAGGTTTTACAATATAATATATGAGCAGAAATTTTGCTGAAAAATCATTTAACGTTCATTTATTTTTTGAAATAACATTGTTGTGGTAACTTCCACTCACTTCTATGTATAGCATATAGTGTAAACTTCTATGAACCTACAAAAATCTTCTTGTTCTATATTATTTATGTTAAAGAAATTAGAATTTCACATCAGGAAAATACGAAAATGACTGGTTCGTAAGTCATTTTTAACCAAAGCTTAAATAACGATCTTCCTTAAAAAACTTTACTGTTTAACAAAGTAAAATGTCAAAACTACTTAAAACATGCTGGTAGATTAAATGCATGGATTTTGGATATTTTGGGCCACCTGCAGCAACTCTTTTTTATTGAAGAGATTTTTTTAGTCAATGTTCGTTAGAAGGGTTCATCACATGGATTAGAGTAGGCCATGTTCGTTAGAAGGGTTCATCGCATGGATTAGAGTAGGCCATGTTCGTTAGAAGGGTTCATCACATGGATTAGAGTAGGCCATGTTCGTTAGAAGGGTTCATCACATGGATTAGAGTAGGCCATGCTCGTCATTAACCAATTTTTGTGCATTTAATGTAAAGACTGAGCTTATTTCCTTTGTGGAATTATATTTTTTGGCAGCTTAACTACATTGGAAAATTGTTAGTTATTTGACAATAGATTCAAACAGAACACTAAAAGCCTTATTCTAAAATTGAACAGAAAACAAAATTGACAAAAGTAACAAATTAAATTGAACGCGTATCAACTTTTCTTAGAGGCATTTCAAGTCTAGATTAACAGATTTAAATGTAAAAAAAAGACATACCTACACTGATAGTGAAGTGGCTATATGAAGGTTATGGTATGGCTATTGTACAATATATGATGAAACAATGGCTTAAATTTAACTGACAATGAGATCAATTTAAATGATATTGATATTTCATAGTTTATTAATCTTGTAGCCACAAGAAAACACAAGAAAACACACTTGGGTAACTAACATCTGAGTATTAAATCTAAATGATATTGCTATTACGGTATTATCTTGCTTTGAAAGCATGGATAAAGGTTGCTTCCGAAACATTTAAAAGTATATTTGAAATTAAATAAAAAACAACAACATTATAGTAACCAATATTATCGATTCTTCTGAATTCGCATTTAGCCCCCCCTCATGTCACAGGGTTCTTTAAAAAAAACATTTTTTGATAGCCGTCACAGTGAATTCCCGTAGTTTTTGATTCTCACAAAAAGCACAGGTAAGTACATGGTAAAGTAAAACAATAAACAATATATTCTTTGAAACTCCCCATATATACACTTTGTTTGTTTTTACAGAATAAATAAGCTAGTAAATAGATTAAATATTTATATACTGTAATATACCTTGTTGAGAGAGTCAATGGAAAGAAGACTCAAAAAGGAGGTCCTTGAAGCGAGCCAAAACCTTGAAAAAATAAATAAAATCAAAATAGAGGGAAAAAAGAATAGGTTGAATATGACTTAAATCTTAGTCATGTTTATATTTATATTCCTTAAAATATCTCATTATAAAAATGTTAATCAAATAATGAAATTATCAAAAATACATAAATAATCCAGGGCTTGATTGGTTTTAATTCATCTTTTAAATTATACAAAACAAAATGCTTTCATCATTTTGCTATGTCAAAATATTGTATTGTGGACAATAAACAGAACAAAACAAACAGATAAGTTAAACTAGAGCTAACAACAAACATTAAGGGAGGGAGGGGAGAGAATGCTGGTCGGGATTTAGTAGCTTTTGAGTAATGTTTTTGTGAGCAAAGGTCTTATTTGCTTTGTTGTCAACGTCTCTAAAACAGATACATCTAAAGAACCAATAAAGTGGTTCCAATCTTTAATACATCTATAAGTAGTTGAAAGGGATCCGAATCGGTGGGTATTTATATTCGGAATATTAATTTGATTTCTAGTTGCTGCCCTTGTGTTATGATTATGAATTTCATTTCTGTATGAGAACTTATTTTTGTAATTATCTGGCATCATGTCCTTTTCTACTCTGCTCATAAATATGCAGTTTTGAACATATATTAAATCATTGAATTTCAGAACTTTAACACTTTTATACAGGGCATCTAGGTCACAGCCAGTGATAGAGAAGCTTATTTTTCTTAATGCACGGTTTTGAAAATTTTCAATTTTTGTTCTGATGGATTGACTATTTTGGGACCATATTTGAATTCCATATAGAATATGGGAACTGAAAATTGAGTGGTAAACCATTTTTAAGGTATTCAGTGGGAGGTTTTATCTAAGTTTGGATAGTATTCCGATTGCTCGACTTAGACGTATACTCAATTGTTGTATATGATTGGACCATTTTAGCTGATTGTCTAGCAATATTCCAAGATAACGGACAGAATTTGAGGGCTTTATTATAGTGTTATCAAATTTAATTTTGTATTTAAGATTAGGAATTTTTCCTGGAGGCTTAAAAATAAGTAACTCAGTTTTAGCTACGTTTAAATATAGTTGGTTAGCTCGTAGCCACTCACTTACCAAATTGAGGTCTGTATTCATTCGCTTGACTAATATTTTGAAGTTTTGATTTGAAAGAATTAAGCTTGTATCATCAGCAAAACGGTACACCTCAGAATGCTGCACTGCTTTAATTAAATCATTGATATATAGAATAAAAAGTAAGGGGCCAAGAATTGAACCTTGTGGAACTCCACATGCTATACCACTTGTGTTAGAATTTGTACCATCAATTGAGACAAACTGTGTCCTACCATTTAGATAAGATCGGAACCAATTATTACAAGAACCTCTGATTCCATAGTAATCTAATTTAGATAATAATATTTTGTGATCAACAGTGTCAAAAGCCTTCTTAATGTCTATAAATATACCACATGAAAATTCTCCTTTGTCCATTTTTGATTGTAAGGAGTCTAGAATACATACAAGTGCGTCACTAGTAGATCTGTTAAGTCGGAATCCAAACTGGTTTTGATGAAATACTTTTGACTGGTGTAAAAACGCATAAATTCTGGATTGCAACAGCTTCTCGATAATTTTACTTATATTAGAAAGCAGAGATATTGGACGGTAGCTGTTGGTATCTACTTTCGACCCTTTTTTAAATATAGGCACAACTTTTGCCATTTTAAAAAGGTTGGGAAATTCACCTGATTCAAAAGATATATTAATTAAGTGACATAGTGGTTGCGATATACATTTTCTTATATCTTTTAATATACCAGTCGGAAGACTGTTTGGTCCTGTTGCTTTGCTATTCTGTAATTGTGAAATAAATTTTTCAATTTGTTGGGGATCTGTTGGAGTCAAAAAAATGAGTTTGGATTTGGATTTTTCATGAAATCGAAGTAAGATTTTTTACTAGGACTTAAGCTATTTTTGGTATTAGATCCAATGTTAACAAAAAAAATCATTAAATTTGTCTGCTATTTCTTTTTTTCAGATTCTCCCATTATGTTCAAGATTAGATACAGACTTATGGCTCCTAGGTCTGCGTGGGTTCATTATCTCATTGATTCCTTGCCAAGTTTTTTTGCAGTTGTGTTTATTTTGATTGAAAAATTCTGATAGTAGTTTATTTTACTTTCCCTAACAGAATCAGTAAGCCTGTTTCTATAAGTTTTAAATTGATCCCAAATCTTGGTTTTCTCTGTTTGGTTCTTTTCTTTTAAAAACCTTTTGTGCAATTTGCCTCGATTTCTAATTGACTTAAGCAATGCATTACTGATCCATGGTTTCTTTAATTTTGAAGTTTGTTTTCTGGAGAGCTGTATTAATGGTGCATGTATATCTAATATATTATTTATTTTACTCAGGATAATTTCAAAGCCATTGCTAAGTTGGTTTTTATCAATTTGAAAAACTTCATTCCAATTAAGCTGCTCAATTTTTTCAATAAATTTATCCTTATCAAAGTTCTTAAAGTCTCTTTTTAAGACTGGGTCATAAGTTTTGTTTTGGGTTTCTCTAAATAATGTATTAAGAAACAAAACTGTGGAAAATGATCTGAGAGAGAAGCTGTTATATTCCCTGAAACTGCCTCATATTCTTTAGAGTTTTTTATCAATCAAAGTTGCGGAAGTTGAAGTAATTCTTGTTGGATAAAGTATGCGTGGGAGGGAGTTTGAAGAAAACATACTTTCAGTGAAATGGGCTGTCCCAGAATGACCATAAATATTTAGGAGGTTAAAATTAAAATCTCCAGCTAGAATAATTAGTTTTTTTTCACGACTTACCTTTTGTAAAAATTGTTCTAAATAAAGTTTGTTAAACTCATCAGCATTCATTATTCGATGTTTATATAAACATCCAACAATTATATTTTTTTGTTTAGCAAAAATAATCTCTACAAATATAGATTTTAGTTCTTTAGATTTATAAATATTCAAATCTTGCCTAAGTTTAAACTGGATGTCATTTGAAACATAGATGAGAGTACCACCAGCAGAAGACTCTGTTGGAATGTGCTCAAATGTATAACCTGGGATTTGTAAGTTTGGAGATGGAGATTGTCCTTTGATTATTCTACTTTCTGTTAGACAAATTGACCACAAGGCTCAAGAGTAATTTTAGTTCATCAATATGAGAAGCTAGAGAAGAAATATTAAGGTGTAGGACACCCAGCGTTGTTTTTTCATTAATTTGAAGTTTATTGATTTCGTTTGTATTACAATAAGGAATTTCAGTGTTCATTGAGTCTATATTTTCAAGAGTCTCAAGAGATGCTTTTTGAAGGGATTTATTTTTGTCAAGACAGTCAAACAATAGTGATCATGTGAACATTACTTCAAAGAGTTAAGAATTTGAAGCAGAAAAAAATGGGAGTCCCTCTTTCAGACATTTACTACAGTACCAACTACTTTCATCAAATTGTAGTTTTTCATATTCTTTGTTCGAGATAAGATTGCACCTAGCGTGGATCCAAAAATTACAAATGTCACAGAAAACAGCTTTTTGTTTCTCTGTAACATTTTCGCTACAAGTTCCACAGGGATACTTAATGCCCATACACAGCAGTCTTTAAAAAAGAGGTTGGGAGGGGGGATTACAACAGAATCACAATGGAAATACCAATGTGAACACACCACAAAAGTTAAAAAAGAAACAAAAAAACAGAAACCAGTTAAAACAGAGATTTTTCTTATCCCTGTTTGTATGTAGCCTAAAAAATGTTTGTTTGTTTTTCCAAAACAAAAACAAAAAACAAAAAAAGGTCAGATTTCTCATGAGAATTATGAGTCCTGATATAATTGTTGCCAACATGTTATAGTGAAAGCTAGAAGTTGTAAATAAAGATATTGTTGAAATGAACTACCGCTAAAAATGGAAAAAAAATAAAGAATATGAAACCGAAACTGAAACTTTAATACCTCCTTTGACACCAGAAACATCTATATAAAGCTTAAAAAATAGAATAAAATAGGTGCATATACATAGTTGCTTGGGTTGTCAAACAGTTCACTGATCAATCTTTTACCAAGTATTTCAATCAGGTCCACTTCATGTTCGATTAGTTTTGTGTTTTCTACTCACTCTACGTCCATTTTAATTATAACTTTACCATTGATAACAAAAAATCTCTTTATTTTCTTTTCCCAGAAAAGCCTGTTGCACTGGCCATTTAATCTCCTGTAAGCATCCCACAAAGATTCGTTCACATAGATTTTTCCACTTTAAAGCTTTTGTTTATCTGCAGGTGACAAATCTTCACGTAGTTTTTGTTTTGTTTTTGAGCACTGAAATGGCGTCCCTTCTATTGACAAGCTTTGCTATGACAATACTATTTTTTTTCATGCGATGAATTGCATGAAAATCACCGTGTAAATGTAGGACACCAGCAACTTGGAAGACATGAACTACAAGTTCATCAAGAGCAAATCCGTTGACATTTTCAGGAAGGCCTACTAGCTCGTTTGTTTCTCGCCGTTACATTTACTTATAAAAAAATTTAATCTATAGGTTTTTATTCCATTTCTAGAAGCAACAAATATAAGGTCGCTATTTTTTGTTGTATATAAAGAAGTTTTTAACTTGTAACTTTTTTAGTTAAAGAATACCATTGTTCTTGTGTAAAGTAGAGGGCAGCACGTGACTTTTTGGTAGCACGTGGATTTTCTTGTGGCCATAAAAGTCGTAAGCGAACAACCATCCAATGAATCAATATAATAACCCTTTTATATATATACAACAATGTTATAATCATAATAAAGGGGTTAAAAAGGAGAGATAGATAGAGATGGAGAGATATATTTTCTAGTACTACAACAACAACAATAATATTTACAATATATTTAGAATGACAGATAAATAACTTAAAATAGCTTCAATTAAGGGCCATTGTCTTGATAAGTTGTTGATTACTATGTGTCTCTCATACAGCATAGCCGACACGCGAAGAGAATACTATTAAACAAGATCAACAATTTTATGAATAACAGTCAAAACTTAAAGATAAAATAAACAAAAAAAATAAAACAAAGGCAATTAAGGCCAACTATTTACTATAACTGAAATAAAGTTCTTTTCCTTTCTTCAGATATTATCCTTGCACGACAACTACATAACCTGAATTATCCACCTTTAAACTCCAAACAAGTGAATTCATTAAATCAAATAGGAGAAGACCAAATGTCATGTTGCAGCAAAAAAATAAAGAAATAAACTTAATTGTTAAGAATCAGCCTTAGCTTCTTTATGAACGTTGATCTATCTAAATCAGGAGGAGAACTGTTAACGAAGTTTACTTAGAGAAATGCATTCCAATCTTTTATTGAATTTTCTCGAATTAATTATGTTCCAAAAATACATGTATTTAACCTACGGACAACAATATGATGAGAATCGATTGATTTTTTTTAGAGTGTCAAAGAAAAATAGAATGTAATGTAAGCATGTAAGCTAGCAATTAGCTTGGTGTATATTTAATGCTGATCCCGTAAAATAGATTAAAATAAAATTCCAATTTTGACTATAATAGAAATTTACATTACATCAGAAATAATAATTAAAATTAAAATATAGAGTCTATAAGGGAGTTCAGTCACGTGACTTTTTGCCGTGGAAAAAATTCAGGCAGAAAAAGCCGTGTTTTTGTAGCCACGAATTTTGAAAAACTCCCGTTTTATGTGCCCAAGGAAAATAAAAAACCACCCATGAAGATCATAGCTTTTCAATTTCAAATGGGCACATAAGTTTAGATGAATGACTCAGCTTTATATTTTTTGATGATGCAACTGATGATGAGTTGAATGTAATAAGTTCAGCTTAATATGTGCTCAACCGGTTAATATGTGTTCAACCGGTTAATATGTGTTCAACCGGTTAATATGTGTTCAACCAGTTAATATGTGTTCAACCGGTCAAAAGCTAAAGGAGCATCTTTGTTTGTTTTTTTACTGCATGTACTTATAAATATAATACTATTTTTGTTTATCATAGTAACTGGGAGACACTCAGCTCAGAACTAAAAAGTTAAAGTTCCATCCACAAATTCAATGTACTCAATTCAATTCTTTATATATTTTTAACATCTAAAACTATAAGTTTCTTAATAATAAAAATAAAGTTTTCCAGATAAGTATTATAGCTGTACATGTCTGATGGAATGTAATTTCCTAGTCATGCTGAGGATCTCTGGTATAGGGTGAAACAGCTTTACAACGTTGTTCTAGGTGTGGCAGTATTTTAAAATAATTTGACGAAATGATGTTAAAAATAATTAAATTAACATACTCATCCCGTCTTTTAGAATTTGTCTCGCTCAGCTAAAGTCGAGAAAACAAAAAATTCACATAAATATTTTTACTACTTTTCATTAAGCAATTAAATAAAATACTGAACAATAACATCAGAATATGAGCATTTTACCCAAATTAATCGCTATTTGTGAAAAAAATAAAAATTCGGTCGAAGGACGAAGATTCTGGTCAAAACAATTTGTAGCCCCTTTATTGCTTCTTGTGTTACAGTTTTCAGATAAGTGAGCAATACTATTTTCTAAAGAAACTTCAGTATTCATTCAATTTTTTAGATTTTGTCTCGATTAGCTAGCTAAAATCGAGTAAACAGCCCCACATAAGTATTTTTTCAATATATTATTCATTTAAAGTTACAATAAAATATTCAATTCTTTAAGAACACAGACTCTCACAACCCATTTCAAAAATTTGGCCCAATTACCCGAATTAGGGAATTGTTCTGTGGATCCTAAAATATTCAAAAATAAATAAATTAATCAAATCTCAAGTTTTACCTCCTAGATTTTGACAAAATTTTATAAAAATGGATCTACTAAATTATTTTTCTGTTTTTGTGCAAAAATTTTGACAGATTTATTATGAGATTTTTTTCGCAAAAAAGCTTCTATTTACCATATACTTAACCGTCTGTATCTCAAGAACTATAAATGCTGCAGATTTGGTTGAACCTATTTTGAGTTTGCAATTGTTCAGAGAACACTTTAAATTTAAAACTCAAGTCAGTGGTCTATAACAGTTTCTTGTATAAATTGATTTGCTTTTTTATAAGATGAACAGAAAGTGACATCCATATAACAAAGTTAAAACTTGGAAGGCCACCTGATTTCACCAGTTCAGCATCATTTAATTTTAGCAACTTTGCTTCTAAACTAGTTATGATAGCTACTAGTTGCTTTTAATATGTACGCCTTAAAGAAAAGTCTCGATAGAACCGTACAAAAGAAACTTTTTAAGGGAGTCTATCTTCTGAGTAAATAATGCATGAGTAATACATTTAAAGTTTATCATATCCCTAAATGCTAATAACACGTAGGTCTTAAAATTTATTTAAAAATTTTCATCGAGGTAAGGCAATAATCATGTTTGTCTATTTATCTTACAAATTAATTTCTGGAGACTCAAGCGAAGACTTGTGAGGATATCATCAGCTATTGCTTCATGAAATGTAAATTTATTCCAGTTATGTAGTTCTAACTTCAAACTCAAAATTAGAATGCTCCATTTCCTTTTCTTCATCAATTATCAACTTCGCAGTTTCTTCCACCATTTACATTTAATTACAATTACAAGAAAATTATGTTGTTACACGTGTTATAAGAAGAATCATGCCCTAACCTTAACCCTAGCCATTTTGCCAAATCAGCTCCCCTCTCGAATAAGCACCCCCCCCCCCCCCCACATCCCTAAATGTTAACAAATAAACTTAATACATCATTTACGGTATACTTACTTCCAACCTATGAGCGGCGAGATAGTAACACTCTATGTAAATTAACATGGATAGGATTTCTCGTTATATTATTAAAAGTATCAGACTAAATGAAATTTATTTGAGGAAATTACACGTATTCAATTATTAATCGACTTACTAACAAATAAACTAAATAGCTCGATAGTAAAGTTAACGCCACAAAGTAGAAATTTCCAACGAAATAAGTTTGACAGTCACAATATGTTCCCCAAATAGGCATTAGAATTCCTAACGCAACTTTTAATGGTTTAATGTTTCAGAACGAAAAGTCGACCTAGTCTAGTGTTATGTGTAAATGCAATTAGTGAGTGCGTATATTTGCTGAAGGTATCTTTGTCCCGAAATCCGCAAATTGTTTTTTAAAAGATTTCTGAAAAAGTCGAGCAAGCAATTCATATAGCAAAATCACAAATTTCAACCTTGAAAATAAAAGTAAACATTAAAAATCACATAAAATACTCTAATAACCCAAACCCTAATTGTCCTCACCCTAAAATACTCCTGATAATGACCCTTACCCTAATTATGAAGGCCTATTTACAAAATATCCTTACGTGACTTTTTATATCTTGCTGTCTCCAGACAAAAAGATCCGTTAACCATCTGAGAGGCTAAATATTGTAATTTATAGAGAATATCGAGTAGACGAGAATGGTGTTATATCGTTAGCGGTGATTTTTTAAAAAAAGAAATTTTACGTCTGTAGCACATACATTGGGGGTTACTTGGGGGGGGGGGGGATGGTTGTTGGGGTGTATAAGCCCATTTGCTCAATGGCATTGAAATAAAAAGAAAATGGATAAAAGACAAGTAACGCAGTAAAACAATATAACGGCTGATAAATAAGTTATATTCAATAACAAATGCCTTGTTTACAAACAAAATCATTTGCTTAGAAATAACATTTATTTAATCATTGTGTGGAACTGGAGAGGACCAGTGCTAAGATGAATGCCCTAAGTATACAATAAGATATTTAAGGAGAATAAACATGTTGCTATTGCTTGTCTGTGCATTTGCGCGGGTATTGCACTATGACTGTAAGAGGAATACATAGACATTTATTTAGCTTAATACCGGTTCTTTCCACTCACACATAATGGTTAAATGTATCTGGAATCAGTGTAAGTATCATCAGTTCTCTGTAGGTATTTATTGTGACATGCTGCAAGTAGTTATTCTTGATTGAAATGTTTCAAAACATCAATAATGTTTCTTGTTATTCAATCCTACTTCTAACATAACACGTGACTAACGTATCACATGACTGACCTATCATGTGACTAACGTGACGTAACATATGACGTGATTAACGAATCATGTGACTAACATATCGCATGACGGACGTACCAGATTGATAACATATCATGTGATTGGCGTATCGCATGACTAACGTATCACATGGCTGACGTATCATATGACCAAAATATCACGTGACTGACGCATCGCAGAGTTGTTACGTAACACCATCGCAAGTGATTTGATAATGTTGTTCTAGGTAATCTAGCACGCCAGCAGTCGAAGAAAGGTTATTGAAGACATTACGTTCTATGAAACAAAAGCATACATTGTTAACCTGGTGCGCTCATCTTATAATGACGCTATTGATCGTCAATCCATGTGACGACGACGATAAACAAATCATTTCACGTAATTCTATTTTTAGTTGATAATACACATTATAGGTAGAAAAAAATAAATAAAATATTCATGAATAATAAAAAATATTCCATATATATAGCTCTATAAAATAGCTCTCATCTCACCTCCTTTGGTGTGCCATTTGTCCATCATGAAGATAAGGTGCTGATGAAATGTGACAAACGGCGTGCCAAGCAACATCGAAATATTTAACTGAAACAAAAAAGGTCGAAACAAGCGTACAGGTAAAACGAAAAAAAAGTCGAAACAAGCGTACAGGCAAAACGAAAAAAAAGTTGAAACAAGCGTAAATGTAAAACGGGGGAAAAAGGGTACAGGTAAAACGGGGGGAAAAGTTGAAACAAGGGTACAGAAAAAACGGGGGAAAATATCAAAAAAAGCGTACATGTAAAACAGGGGGGAAAGTCGAAACAGGCGTACAGGTAAAACGGGGTAACTTAGGAATCAACCAACGTTACTAGCAATCTAATACCGAAAGTGAAAATAAGTGAAAATAATTACACGGGCTGTGGTGAATTTTTCTATCGCTATATTGTCTGTTCTACTTTCAGGACTGGGAAAGGGGTTAGGGTTAATGAGATGGAACGCTTTTGTATATTCTGCTGAATGAATAAAATAACCAGAATCCTCAGCGTGATGTTTTACGAAGGGTCCTATCAAATAAAACGTGTTTTTTTAAAATAGGTTAATAATATTTCAAACTCTATCCATAAATCATGTTCAAATTAATTTGATTTGATTCGATCCTTTGTAAAACATCACGATAAAACTTCTAGTTATTCAAACAAGCATTTTATTTCTGTATTTTTTGGTAACAAGCCGTTTGAACTCAATGATTTGATATGTTCTGGAATAGCGGGAATTTTTTAGCATCATTTATTAAAAGTAACACAAAACTTTGTATATAAATTTTAAATAAACACAACACAGTATAAACACAGCGTACCCAATCTTTAACACAGCTTGCAGGTGTAAAATTGTACCCAGCATACATTGCAGGGTTATTGAGAAGGCCTTGAGCGGCCATCACACCTAAAACGAAAAATTTAAAAAATTTAAAAAAAATTTCAACGCTGAGAGATAATATGGTAAAGTTACAGTTGCTACATTAACCAAAGCCTTAAAATTTAAAGAAAATTAAGTAATTGTTTAAACAATGTTTCTCCATGTTTCATTTGCATATAGTAATGAAAAGCTCTGTTATGGCAGAGGTCGAAATAAGACTTTTTAATTGAAGGTTTTATACAAACATTGTAGAACACAGTTATAGTTATCTTATATAAACATATTTTATGTATTACTCAAAATGCACTGTCATACCACATTCTAACATTCACTAAAACCTTATAATAAAAAGTAGTTATCTTATATAAACATATTTTATGTATTACTCAAAATGCACTGCCATGCCATATTCTTACATTCACTGAAACCTTATAATAAAAAGTAGTTATTTTATATAAACATATTTTATGTATTGACTCAAAACGCACTGTCATACCATATTTTAACATTTACTGAAACCTTATAATAAAAAGTAGTTATCTTATATAAACATATTTTATGTATTACTCAAAATGCACTGCCATGCCATATT
>JAUELD010085619.1:1744-19863 GCA_031471615.1 Aglantha digitale | reverse complement strand
TTAGTGAAATAAATAGAAACCATTAGTGAATATAAAAAACATATACAAAGAAGTATTTCCTTCTTAATACTTCCATGACTAGATTAATAGTAAATTAAGGTTTCTTAAAACAGTTTCAGTTAAAAACATACCACTCATTTAAAACGTAAGAAGAATATCTCCAACAGAACCATTATTTTTCTTCTCGATGATGTCAGTTACAAGTGGATAGAAAATATTTTTTTAATGGAAATAGGGAAAGAAAGGAGGAAGAAATAAAAAATATATAAGTCACATCCTCAATTTAACACTATTTGGAATAGAAAAAGTTATTCTGCTGAATTTTAACCAATTTAAAAAGTTAAACAAAAGCTCATCATTGAAAACAAAAACATTCCTGATGATAACAAACTAGTCTCATTCGATGTTCTTTCGTTGTTTACAAACGTCCCTTTAGATGCAACCATTGAAAATATTCTTTGACGCATTTTTGTTGGAAATGAAATAAACGCAAGTATAACAATATGAAAGAATTAAACTTTGTACAAAAGATGTTCACTTTATATTTAATGGCGAAACATTCCTTCGAAACGACGGTGTAGCTAACCCATAACCCAACTTTAGCCCCTGTTTAAGCTGTTATATTTATGGTCGAGTTGGAAAAATCAATAGTTCCAACTTTAAACGAATATATTAGCTTTTGGAAACGTTATGTCGACGACATCATATGCTTTGTTAGAAAAGAATACCAAGATCATGTACTGTCGTGTCTCAATGGATTTCACCCTTTGATTCACAGACAGCAAATATTAACGACGACACCAAAAATATTCAACAAAAACGTGCTTTAGTTTTACCATATGCTGGTGAGAAAGGCTGTGCATTTGCACGATCTCTGGAAAATCAAATGAAACGATTCTTTCCGTCAGATGTAAAATTGTTTACACTCGAACAAGATTATCTTCCCGTTTTAATTTGAAAGATGAAATCCCTTCTGTAGAAACACATGTTGTTTATAAAACAATTTGTCTTGAGAAAAGTTGCGCACAGAATAAAAGACCATAATGGACGAGACAATAATTCCCATTTAGTAAAACATGCAGTTGAAGCTGAGCATGTTTCAGTTGATGTTGCAAACTTCGAAATAATTGGGAGTGGGTATCGAATAATGGTCGCAAAAGGAGAATCGCTGAAACATAACTTGTAAAAAAGCTTAAACAAACGTTAACATCCAAGAGAAATCAATACCTCCTAAACTTTTTAACTAGCTAAAACTCGTTGTTAACTCGATTACGTCAACTTTTTACCATTTCTTACTTTTATGTAGTTGTTTTCTCTAGTGTATTTCTTATATTTTTGTTCTATTATAGACAATTGTCTTGTGATTTTTATCGTTTTTAAAGAACTTTACCATTTTTGAATTTTTTAAATTTATTGCTGTGAACATGAATTCTGGATAGAGTTCGCAATATTGGCATATTTTAATAAAACAGATGTTTTATTTGATTTGATCCTTCGTAAAACAACACATTGGAGCTTCTGGTTATTTTATTTAAAATAAACTAAATTAGAAATTCACTGTGTGCTTAGTGGAACTTCTCGGTAAGTGAGATTTCGGTTTATTGACAATTTTCTATCAAATATTATATTAAATTTATATAAGAAATATTACTTGGCCGGTAAGGTAAGTGGGGCAACTCTATTAATATAAACCAAATTAGCACGCTAGGAGAACTTTATTAGCGTGTAGTGCGCATGCGCCAAAAACTTGCTATTTTATTAAGGGCAATACATTCAAGTTTTATAAATATGGCTGATAATACCACTACATTTTTTCGAAATAGTTGGCGTTGTTGAATTCAATTGGGTTTTCAAAAGACTGTAACTACCTTGTTTTCTCAAAAACACAAGGGGGATAACTTGTGGTTTGCTTTTTTGATATATGTGAGTGAGTGAGCTTCACGACGCCTTGTAATTACGTCACGACGCCTTGTTGTTACGTTAGAAGAACGGTAAGTATAATCTTGTTTGTAACCAGTGTTTTTTTCCGTCAAATTTGCGACTGTTTACTTATTTTCCTGACAATATTTATATATTTCGTTCTTTTAATTCAGTCACGTAATTTTGAGAAATACATTATTTAAATAAACACATTTTGTTGTTCATTTCCGTTAACTAGGCGCCACGCACTAAACGAGATCATATGAACATTCCCTAAGAGAGAAATATAGCGTTTGTGTAGACATTCTATAATGCGTTGTGATTTTTACTTGTTTTCATTTATAGATTTAATCAGGCAACTGGCGTTTAAAAAAAACTTTTAGTGGTATAAAATAGACAATATCTTGATTGTTCTTAAGAGCATAGAGAATGCACCCATTTTTTACTAACTTGGAACTTAAACTATTTCCAGTCTTCTATAAAGTTCCTTTTATACGGCTCTGTCATGAGACTCTGATAAAGAAGTGGACGCATAACACAACTCACAAGGTACTAAAAGCAGCAAGCAGCATAGCTCTATAGTTTAGAAGCAAAGTAACTAAACTTAATGATGTTGCATTAGTAAATACAAGGGTGATTAGCAACAATTAATAGTCCCATAATAAAAATGTTTGGTAAATATTTAAGTAATCCATGTTCTAATTAATCATTCCACACTACTACTGTAAGTGGATTAGGGAATTAAGGCAAATAAACAAGTCATAAATATTTTACGATAAAAACAGCAACAATAAATTATGAAACATAAGTGGCATCGGACGCCAAGTTAAATTTTGTTGTAAAAATAATCGACATTAAAATTTCAATATTTTTTACTACTTTTTCTTTTATGATCATTTTTCTTTTATGATCTCTAGGACAGCATAAGATTAATTGTAAAGATTAAATAAAAAACGGGTAAATGGGTAAACGGGGTTTCTTTAAAAAAGCCCAATTATCAAATAATTTTAAGTCATTCTATTCTCCATGTATCGAGAATAATCATTGAAATTACCTATTTCATAGGAAATAAATATATTTTCTTTAACGCCCGACGCCTAATTAAAAAAAATAACAATGCAAAATATTAAATATTCTTGATGTTAATCTTGTCATGCTGATACATTGAAACAATTACAGGCTGTGTTGTTTGATAATGAAAATTATAATATATACTCCATCCACTGTTGTTGACCTTGATGATTCTATTTATTCATTTTTAATTATTTAAGCTAGTCAATTATTTTTTTTTTTCGATGATTTTGTTTGAATTATTTGTAAATATATAAAAAAAATCTTGAACCCAAATAAGGACATGTAAACAACTCTTGAACCATAAATATCGCGATAAGCATCACCACCTAAAGCTAAATTAAGGTAATCTGCCTGCGTTAAATAACAGACACTTGGGAAAGAAGTGTTTGTTAATTTACAATACTGTTTAACAAATTTATTTTATCATTACTTTGTTTATATTTTCCCGCTTGTTTGAGATCATTGTTTGCTGTTAACGTAAACAAGCATGGTCTAGATAAGTTGTTATATTTACTATTTAAACTAGATCTAAAATCTTATTTATAATTGATCTCTTATAGCCATGCTATCAGGATGTGTTATTCTTCAGGACGTGAGATCATTGAAGATAGAGATTAATTGACTATTTAGGAGATTTATAATGATCATAAAAATTTAACTAATGTATCAATTTAAATATATACAGTGCCGTATGATATTAGTACAATATAAATAATAAATATATATGAAAATATATTCTGTACTGGTGTCATACTGGCTTTACATATAAACATTAGTTAGTTACATAGCCAAGTGGAACTTAGTCAAGTGGTTTTATTGATCCCTATTTTTAATGACTACACTTTCTAAGGTCTTTACTTTTCAGGGGACGATTGTCCAGGGAGGAATTGCAATGTTGACCCATGTTATAACGAATTTTAAAAAGCATTTAAAAAAGTGGTTCTAGGAAAATTTCCCCCGGATTTTGGGATTTTGTTCCCCTAAATTCCTTCTCCAGAATTTTAAGTTATCTAGAATATGCTGAATAAAATGTAAAAAAGTTTTCTTTTTTTTCGTTTATGTTTTATGCTTTTATTTTGTAAATTTTTTTTGGTTTTAGTTAGTCATCAGGTATGACACTTGATGATTTACTTTATATAAAACTTTGTAATTTTAATAATAATTTGAAAGAAGAACCAAGTATCAAAGAATAAAATATATATATATATAAAGAAATATTTATACGTTTTTTTTTCCCGTATACCAATTAGGTAATTCAACGAATGAAACATCTAAATAAGATAATCAATTAACATTAGTTAATTAGAAAAATTAATGAAACAAAAAACGAAATATTATACAGAAGCTAATTTTGAGCATAACTTTCGCAAAGTTGATGATCGGTAAATATCGCTTGATGCATGATTTCGATTTATTTACAAATTTCACACCCGGAAAATGGTAAAAATACACACCTTCAAGAAAATGTCGAACAGGAGAAGTATGAGTATACACCGTTATATAGTAAAAGAGCTACTGAATATTTTTTTAAAAAAATGTAGTACTACAGGGGGTAAAAAGAATAAAAAATTTTCTTCGTGAGTTTTAAAGTTAAAAGTCTGTTTTAATCACACAAGACTGATATAATAGGCACGTTTTAAATAAACGAGTAAAAAAATTAATAATAAAATTATAGAAACAAAAATGCATGATGATTATGG
This sequence comes from Aglantha digitale, assembly GCA_031471615.1. Classification (NCBI taxonomy): domain Eukaryota; kingdom Metazoa; phylum Cnidaria; class Hydrozoa; order Trachymedusae; family Rhopalonematidae; genus Aglantha; species Aglantha digitale. The sequence goes on along the minus strand of JAUELD010085619.1, from coordinate 15,169 downwards.
CGAGTTAAGAAACCTAGACGACGAGTTATATAAATCTTATACTGTACATAACCTAATCATAGGTTTTGGTGAGTGTGGTGTAAAATGTATCAAATCATCTTTTATCGTTTTTAACGCCTTCTTTCTTATATTGGGTGTAACCATACTTGTAATGGGGATATGGCTTAACGCCATCCGTGAAAATGCTCCTGTACGAGTGGCGCATGCGTCAGGATTTTATGAAACAATTAATGGATCGAACTTTTTAATTACAATAGGTGTAGTTACACTATCTCTGACGTTTTTAGCATGTTTTGGCTCAAGAAGAAACAGTATTTGTATGTTGAGTTCTTATTTGTTATTGTTAGTTTTGATTTTATTATTCGAATGCTCTGCCATTTTTATAACCTACATTTACAGAGATAAAGTGGAGAGTTCACTTAAAACTGGTATAACAGATACATTGAACCATTTTGAACAAGACGGGAACGAGGTTATAACCAAGTCGTTCAACTCTCTTCAAAGCAGATTTCACTGCTGTGGAAACGAGGGTTATATGGATTGGAGTAGGACAAAATGGGGTAAAGAAAACAATAACAGTTTACCAGCTTCCTGTTGTATCATAAGTCACCTGTCGGTATGCAACCGTGACGTCGTTGCTAATAGCGATAACATTTACAAACAGGGTTGCTATATACATGTCCGTAAATACGTGTTAGAGAATCTTCATATCATCAACGGGTTTGGATTATGGATTGCTTTAGTAGAACTACTAGGGATAGTATTTTCTATCGTCATGATTTCACGTATCAAACGAAAACGTAATCAAATCAACAACGAAGAAGAGCAACTATATGAATTACACGAACGAAGTTTTTATAAAAACGATTGACAACACACCAACCAACCAACATGATAAAAACACGAAGAAAGTTCATATACAGTAACCATAGTTACGTGAATAATATGGAATATAGGTTCTTAGCATTTTCAATGAACTAGAAATCATTCCGTTTGATGTTCAAAGCGATATTCAAAATACAATGAATATTTAGTAAAGTAGAATAGCTTAGAGTCGGGGAAGTAAAGTCTATAGAAACACGACCAAGGTGGACACACGACTTTAATATTTGTATTTCTTATTAATATATATTATCTTGAGCATGCCTAATATTAATAGAGAACTTAATATTTATAATTATATTTATGATTAATATTTATTAAATGTCAATTTTCACCTTCCCTCTAATTCTCTCTTTGCAGCTTGAACAAAATCAAAACGTGTTCACAATCTTTCCATTGGGATATTTCTAGTATTTTCCACCTTAATCCATGGTGCAAGACTTCGAATAACGTATATTCTTTATTCGTTACATGTGCTAAAATACAAAGCAGAGCTTTATAGCAGAAACAGCACATATGCCAAAGAATAGAATGTCGCAAAGGCTAAATAACAAAAACAAAACAACGAGTCACTATATATATATATTTAAGGTATAAAAATGAGACTTGTCACTATAAACGAAAAGTTTTATCTTTGTGGATATAAAGTATTATATAATGGTAAAGATTCCATTTTTTAAAAGTTGCACTGATCGATGTACCTAATTATTACATATTTATATAGCTCACCTAATATACAAATCAGATTATCAAAATTATAAGAAAAACATCTTATAAAAGAAAACCACATTTAGCTACCTTAAATTTAATTGATTTATACGATTTGGAATTGTCCCCTTGATGTTGGTTTTACAAACCATAATGGTGAAAACTGACAAATTTTCTTAAGAACAAACACAGAAACATTTTGAGCAAGTTTTAGCATGCAGCAAATATCAAGAGTAGTATATGCATTATAATCACAATAAAAAATGCAATACAAACTAGTTGAAATTTTTGTGCAAATGTCATCGCTAGTAACTGATGAGCACACATGTAAATCATGATCAACTGATAAATTTAGCCATGACTTTCATGAGTGAAGTCTGAACATCATCAGGCTTGTAAACTTTTCATTTTTGACTTAAATCTTTTAATACTTAACTAATAAAAAACTAGGTTAACAATTCACTGATGACCTTGGGAAAAAGATTTAAAATCAGGGCGAATTGTTTGATTCCATGACAACATCTATGCCATTTTGGCTTGTTCTTGTTACTACGAAGTGCCTTTTTAAAATATTTTTTAGATTATGCTAGTAGTAATATGATATTAAATTAATTTAGAACTTTTAGGATTAAGTAGATTTTTCCTTTTTATATAAGTTTATAATGTTCTAAGTTGATTTTTGTAGTAACTCGTACTTCCGTGTAAAGAAACATGAGAGTTTTTGCTGATTTTTTTTGGCTTTTTTAAGATGGAGATAAAGATTTGTCACAATTTGTCACAATCTAGGATAGCTTTATTTTTAATGTTTTTACATATATATACTGTTTTTCACTAATTTTCGTTTTTGTAAAGTCTGTGCCTTTTTAAATATGTAAGAAATACATTTGGAACTGCTTCACGTTTTAGATGGATAAAAGATATTTCTTCGTCTACAAAAGTAACATGTTTTTGCCGTGACTTTTTCAAATTCGAATAATTTCGAGATTATTTCAAGTAATTTTTGTTTTTAATGACTCTTAAATAATTAATGTTATGACAATTACGCTTTATATAATTATACCTTAAGGATTTAAAATCGACAACAAATTGTAGTTTCATTGAGAACAATCTGTTAACATGTACGATGGATTTTTAGAGTAATTTTAATTTTTTTCATTTAATATATATTTCACGAAACTTTTTTCCATATTTTTTACTAAGAAAATTAATATTGAATGATTAACGGGATTACCGGAATTAATTGGATTAATCCGAACATGTGTAAGCGATTTTTAAAATAACGGTTGAAGCTGCTGTTGATCAAAATTTCTTGTTTAAAAAGGATTAAAGATTTAAATATCAACTGAAACGGAATAATAAATAAATCTAAACCATGTGTTTGAAAAAGCCCTAAAAATCGATATAAGAAATTCAAAGAAATGCAAATATGTTTGTAAAAATACAAAAAATCAATAATACTAATAAGTTAAATATGCTAACTTCGGGAGGTCTCAAAGTGCCGCCGCTAAATCACAACATCTACAGTTTTCAACTTTATTTAACTAATCAATTTTGAACTTTCCTTAACTTAGTGATTATAAATTATAAATATAGCTTTAGCTAAATTTAGCAAATTAACTTATTGGGGGTATTTTTAATTCAAATCCCAAGATTAAGATTTTTGTTAACAACTACCAATTATCAGTGGGGCTATATGCAAACAAAGATCAAGCACTATAGCCAATGCAGTTTGTGAGATCTATAGAGGAAAAACTCTTAAGGGTACGATTGTAGGGTAGCAAGGGGTTATACTATTGTATTACGAAGGTAAGGGTAGAAAAGATTGCAATACATGATTTCACAGTCTCGGCTTTTGAGCAACATCAAAGGATTTCCGCGCAGGTGCAAAAAAATTGTGAGGTAACATTTCTTTGTTCGGTTATGAGAAGTAAGACAAGGCAAAAATAAAAATTTTAAAGGCCGATAAAAGGAGTTTTTATAGCAAAAGTTAGATGTAGATAGATAAAAAGTAGACACTTCTATTTATTTACCTTCAAATATCTTTCTATATTTTTCTCGCCGAGAGTGTGAAATCATATATTATTGCTAACCTTACCTTGGTCAATCTTCTTCGCTAGCCTAAAATAAATAAGAGTAAGACTTGCTTTTAACCAGTCTCTAGCTACAGAAAAATTGTTTTTTATATCAAAATTTTCTTATAACGTAATAAAATACGTTACATGAAAGAAAGAGTTAAAGTAATCAATAATACCTTCATTTGAATTATTGGGACAGGCAACGCAATCACCAGTACACCCATCAAGCAACACATAGAGCCTATCAACTTCCCTTGGATGGTAACAGGAACAACATCGCCGTATCTAAGCAACAAATTCATCAACAACAACTCAAATAAACAAAAATAAGTGCTTTAAGCAACTTCTAGTATTTGTTATAGCATATTTTCCTATAGTTATCGAATTGCAAAATTTCGTTACACGTGTTATCTTTATCAAGTTATCTACCATTTTGAGCAGAATTTGCTGTAAAAAAAAATAACAATAAAGAATAATTCCATATCACTACTCTTTGATGGCTACAAAAATTTACTTACACTCTTACTTAAAAGAATCCCACGACAAATGTAATATAGGAACATTCTAATGTAGCTAAGAGTAAAGTATACATACCCTAATGTTGTTGTCGTGACTACAGTATACCACATGGCTTCAGGTATGCTGCTGAAAGCTGATTTCATACCAGCACTTGAATTCTCTGCGTAGAAAATACACGTCGCAAACATTACGACCACGTTTATATACATAAATAAAATAAAGCCAAGTTCGCTGGTAGAGCGATAAATGGATGAAGATAAAACGCGCAATCTCTGTGAATGCCTCGCAAGTTTGAAAACTCGTATAATGCGAACAGATCGGAACGCAACGAGGATGTTAGAAATCACAACGTTCGTACCGACATTAAGGTGAAACAATATCAAGTCAACAAAGAAAGGCAGGATAGCTAAAATGTCTATAATGGACATGACGTTCTTTAAGTAGTTATACCGGTTATCTGTACTGTAAAACCGAAACATATATTCTAGCGCGAAAAAAGTTACACATGCCGAATCTAGCACAAAAAAGATCTGCGGGTGAGCATCGCTGCATCTTTGAAAAACTGCCGTATTATTCACGGAAGTACGACACTCCACCGTTTCCACCGTATTAACTACAATGGAGAGGGTTATAACTAAACAACTGAAGTAGTAGAAACATTTAGCAGCCAAAGAAAAGGTGGGGTCTTCACAAAATATCCAACATTTCTCACGGAATGTCTTTGGTGACACTATTTTTTTCTTCTTTTTCTCTTTTGCGCTTTTTGTGAAATATAAAAGGAAATTGTCTCCGCAACATGCAGCTACGTCTTCAGGCATGATGCCAAAAAACATTAATTCATCTGCAAACGCTTCATGACAATCGTTATCGGAACAATGCAGCTGGCCAGTTTTGTAAAACTTTAAAATGAACCGAAATATGTGGGGATCGCGATCGAAGAAATATTCGCCTAGTTTTTCGTCGTAAAAAAAATCCTTCTCGTTACTTCCAAGCAGCGTGTCTGGAAATCGATTTAGAAATGATTCGTGCAAACGATACATGAAGCCACTGACATTCAATCGCAGTTCATTACCAGTTGGATCGACAATAATCGATTTATTTCGAGTAACGTTTGTACGATGTCTATTCTTAACTTTTCTAGTTAAAAAGTAGGTTGCAGTGGAAGTAACCGAATACATTCTTTCTTTATATTAGCTGCAATGACAACGTCGGTAACAGGATAAATGGTTATAACATAAACCATTGAACACTAAAACATGGTGACGAAATTGTTTAGATTATAACACGCTCTAGTACAACAACAATTTTATTTTTAAAAGAAATTCATATACAAAATACTTTATTTCGTGGAAATCTTTACACCTTCGCCCATTTACACGAAGTCTTATAGCACAGTTTCTCTTGTTTGTATTCTACTTCTTATTTATATGTTAACATATTGTTCACGAAAAAAGCAGATACAATATTATTTCAAATATATTATGCTCTCATTACTTCCTTATTAAAATATATGTGTTTCTTCGAATCTTCATAAAAAGTCATAAACAAAATTAACAGATGATTTTCAAATATAAAAACTACATTTATACTTGAATTTTAAATAATAATAATAATAATAATAAATTTAAACAAAAAATAGTGTTTTTACTGTACTGTTTCCTATGCATTCCCATTAGGTGCTACAACTACAATTCCACGTCTTAGCCTTAGCTAAATAAAATGGAAAACGGGGAAATAGGAGAAAATGAACCACAAGAAACCGAAATAAAAATATTCTTTGAATGAATTTCGCAAATCGCTTATTCAGACAAAGAAATACATATCGACAAAGTATTTATATAAATATATATATATACACCGCTGTTTTGTTATTATAGCTTTAGCTTTCTTATTTTACAATAAAAACTTTCGCTTATAATGTCATGAAATGAAACTTGGAACGACGACCCCTCCCACAGTATAAAACATTCTCATTTCAGTACTCGATTTTTCAATATCAGTTAAAAAAAATCAGTCAGAGATAACGAAAATAATAGTTCCAAAGAAAGACTTTAATTCAATATTCATAAAGTCGACCATATTGCTAAATAACTCCATTAAAATATATATACTTTGGATATAAAATATTAAAGAAAACTAAAAAATAAACCAATGAAGTTGGACTTTATTGATTTACTTATCAAGTTAAAATGAAAAAACGATGTCACGCAATAATTTTACCTTAGGCTTAAAAAAGAAGAACTAAAGAAAAAAAAATTAAATAACAAAACTTGTTTGCACAAAGCCTCGTAAATTGCAAAAAATCTACTTAGGTATATGAGTTCATGTGTTCTTTATAGCTATTCAAAAAACATCGACCAATCTCATTCATTTGATCGATTTAAAGCCATTTCTACATCTAACTTGTGTTTGAGTTTGGCAGGGTTTTTCTTTCCGGTGATATTTTCTAAAGCAACATTTTTCATTGCTGCTTCCTAAAAATGAAACAGAATGAAAATTCATACAAGGATATTTGACGTAAAAACGATAGCTAGTAAGTAAGCTAAGGCAATAGAAGTTGAAATAAAAAAAAAAGAACAGAGTTTAACTATTACTTGTATCTTATTTCTTGATTTGGAAATAAAATCTACTGCCGTAATAGAAATAAAAAAAGAAAAAAGATTGATGATTTTTTAGGTTTCAAAATTTCACTGTTCAAGCATCATTTTTTGTTTCCAAAATTAATGTAGCTTCGTCTTACAAACAATGAAATGGTTTCTCTGACTAAAACTTTAAAGCTAACAATGCAAGGACTTCGTGAAGGATTAGGAAAGAGCGCGGCAAGATGATGCAGGCTTTCCCGCATGAAGTCTTACTACGAATATTTCAACATGTTGGTGCGAGGGATCTAGCAGTCCTAAGTATGACCTGCTTTAATTTCTTTAAGGCTGCAAGTGATCAAAGGCTATGGAAGAGTGTAATTTATGAAGACTTTTTTACTGACAACTTGTACCCTAAAAACTTTATAAAATTTGCAAATCAGATTGCGAAAAGATACAGTTGGAAAGCGGTGCATAGGCTACTCATCGTATACGAGAAACGACAATTCCCTTCGTTTTGGGAAGACATCGAAGAAATCGAAAACTTTAAAAACAATCATTATACATTAAGTAAAGCACCGTTGTCAGTGATTGTTTACATACTAATGAAAAAATTGGATGTCACAGATATGGATATCCACATGACGTTCGAACGAGAACATTGGTGTGAACTGTCGATTGTTTTATGTGGTCAGCCAGAAATCAGTATCTATTGGTTGATAAAGATGCTTCTTGAAGTTGCAACAGGACCGTACAACACTGAACATAAAGACACCGACTTTAAAGTATCAAGCAAAAACATTATCAAGTTTGAACATTTAGTTTGTCAGCATAGCGAGCGTCAGCATTACATACTCGAATACCCACCAAAAGATTTGTTTGAAGAAAGCGAGAGATACATTGATGAGCTACAAGAAAGCAGGCAGAGAATAAGCAAAGGACTGTTCTTTGATATGACGCCTTTAAAAGTTGAAGAGACTGCGTTCAACATTATCATTAAGATATTAAACCATTGTGAAATAGATTATTATGATCAAGAGAAATTAAAAAATCTTATCGTAAGAAAATTAACACGAAAAAAATTCCAAGCTCAAAACATGACTAACATCGTATTAAACTTAGCACATGTGACCTATGATTCGATAGAAGAAAAGAAAAAGTCTGTGAAAACATACTTATCACGCTTTGAATTTCTGGATCGTAAATTAACAGCAGAAATGATAGCGTTGAAATTAACCCACCGAGAGCAAGCTAAACTTTCCAGTATATCGCTGAACGAATATTTAAGTTTTGTTTTACCAACTCAGAGAAAACAAAAGTCTTACTACGAAAGAATGTTTTCCGAGGATGAATACATTGAGAAACATGGTGCCACGTCTTTAATGGAGGATGTTCAAGGAGAAAACCTTACGAGTTATATTGTCAATATGTTTAGTGCGTTATTGACTGTTGAAAAGCACGAATGCAGAATATCCATGGTAACAAAATTCATTGACGTCGCAGCCTTGTTATATTCCATGAATAACTTCATATCTTTCAAGCATATCATGCAAGCCATTCGAGGCATTTTGACATTCAAAAACAAAACTGGCTTGTCGTGGAAGGATATGGAATATCAAGCTTTAAGAAAATTCGTAGACATGGAAGGGTTTTTAGACAAAGAAGACAACTACATGGCATATCGAGACAAGATAAACAATACAGTACAGCACTGCATTCCAATCATATCTATACACATGGCAGAATTTGAAGAAATGGTAGCCAATGTGGTGGTTGAGGTGGAAAAAGAAAAAAATTACAGATCAGTACCTCCCCCGGCATACAACTACCTGTTTTTCAATATAGAGAAAAACGCCGAAAGAGCAGCATTTGTATCCAAGATATATCATTATTTCAACAGACGGTAATTTGAACGTCTAGCCATAAAAACTCAGATGAATATAAAATATAAAGAACCGGAATGTATATAGAAAGTTAGATTTTTTAACATAATTTTAACTCAGTTCAGCGAAATTACTATTCAAAAACAAAACATCTTCAAGAGAAAGCACTGCCACTTTTGCGTTTTGTTTCGAATGGTTTGTTCTGGTCAATTACAAACGAAATACACAATTTCAAGTATAAAATAAAACTTTAATTAAAATCAACTCAATCAGACAAACACTGAAGTTTACGGAAACAAGTAATTTTAAAATCAATACAAGAGAAAAATTTCGGAGCTATAATTTTAAAAAAAACTTTTACTTTGCGTTTATGGTGTTTTTTAAAACAGCTCACTTTTTAGCGTCTTCTTTGAAATTGCTGATTCAACTCATTTTAGCTATAATGGCAGCCAAATGATCAAGTAAAACTTTTTTGAATACCAGAGAAGCGACAAAATAATATTTAAAAGCCAGCTACTATCAAATGTTGGTGTGATTTTGTGTGAACGCATAATAACTTTTTCGGCTATTTGGATTCCATTTAGATTCAGATTTAGAGTTTATTATATCGATGCTTTAAAACAGTGTTTTAGGACTTTTTAGGATAACAAAAAACCTTTGAAACCCATGACAATGAACCTTTAAGTAATACGAAAACTATCGAAATAAACTAACTGCAACAAATTAAAATACCTGTATTTTTTCAGCAAATACAACTTCTTTGTTTTGCGTGATATAGGTTATAACTTCGCCTTCTCTACTGTTGTGCAAGTCCGACACCGCACGACCTGTTCTACCGGACCGATGGATATAATCGGTGGTGTTAAACGGACAGTCTATATTAACCACTAAACATACCTATGTAAATAAGAATCCAAACACTCACCCAAATAAAAGTTAACTCGACAATTCTTATTTGTAAAAAGTATAACATTTCATAGTAACTTTACTTAGTTGTTAAATATATATCTTTCTATGAAAACAACTCAAAGATTCTTGTAAAAACCTTACATTAAAGGGATCATCGCTTAGTACAGAACAGTAACCAAGTTATGCAAGTGAAAGTAGATATCTATTATATATAGTTTCCAGTGATGTTTTCATAATCAAAAATGTCATAATTTACATGTACACTTTAATATTCATATAACCCAGCCCAATAAGAAAGAACAGGTTTCGCTAACAAACTACTAAGGAAGTATAAATCATTTTTGTTACTTGCGGTAGATCTAACCCACGTGATGCAATATCGGTACAAACTAACAACTGTGTTTCGTTACCATGAAAACGCTCATAGTCAGCAAATCGAACCTTTAGAACAACAAATAATATTATCACTAGGAGAAAGTGATTTCATTTCATAAATAAAGTAGCTTCTTAAAGTACCTGTGGATTCATATCGCCATGCATTTTCGAATGGTTTACTTTTTGCTGATCCAACAATACTGACATCCAATTGCATGATTTAGTTGTGTTACAAAACACAATACATTTTTCATCGCCATGTTTTGAAAAGAAAGACTGTATTTGTGAGACTGCAAGATCTAAAAAACAAATATAAACTCTTATCAACACAGATAATAATAGTAGCAAATAGAAATTTTATCTGGCAAAAAGATTTCTGGCAAAAAGAAAATGGCAAAAGATCTATTCGATTCATAAGGGATGAAATTCATTTTATAGGGAAAATGATAGCATAACTGTTAGTAAACTCTCCATAATTACCTGATTTTTGTTGTTGTGTCGTTTTAACGAAGGTGTGTTTGACATTAGGTAAAACCTTATGTAGATTTGATTGACATAACTCCATATTCTATATAGAATCAAATAAGCATTAACAAAAGTATTTTTCCAAATATCGGTTAGTATTGGTTAAATATTGAATAGTTGCTACATAGTTACTAGATACTACCAAAATAGTATGCTTGTGAAAAAACAGTATACCCGGAAAAAAAATATAAATTAACGTTTCTTACTGGTATATAGTCTTTATATAAATTTAAAACACCTTTCTTGGGTAAAGTAGCTGCTGTTAATATGCATTGAACAGGTTTCTTTGAAACGAAAGAACCAAGAGACATTTCATTAACCTAAAACAACATAGCATGTTCGCAATTTTTCCATTTACCTAATACACCAAAAACTTTTTAACAATTTGGCACCATATAGAATCTAGTCTTTTATGTTAATACCATATATGACAATTCTAGAGACATTGGTTGATACATTTGGTTGACACATTTGAAAATCACCTTTCATCTCAAAATATTTTTAAATTTGTTTGTCAAAAGTGCTCAATTTAATGTGCTGAATTTGAGTATCGGTGGCATAGGAATTGACTTTATATAAAAAACACGCACATAATTTGGTTACAAAAGAAAAGGGTTTGTAATAAATCATATACCTATGGCAATTACTACCTGACGCTATTTAACCAGCTGTGGAATATTTCATGGTATAACGTTTAGAAGCGTTTAAACAGCCGTTTAATCAATACGTTCGCATTGATACGCATAAAAAAAGTTTAGTTTACGTTTAAATGTTGTTTAATACATTTTTAATCGCCATTTAAATAACATTTACTTGCATCTAAATTTATTTTATATTTGAATATGTGTTAGAAAATATATATTATCTTATAACTATAGATGTCATGTTATATTTAATGCAACCCAGGTTGAAATATGTAAAAAGCTACAAAATAAATAATAATAATTCTCACCTGACACATTTGTAAAATAGTATTTGTTGTTTCTCTGAAGTTGTCATCTATTAATGTATCAGCTTCATCCAGCACTAAGTATTGAAGATCTGATAATATCAGATGACCTAATATATAAAAAGAATTTTATTAGTTACGATACAAAACACTTTGGATGGGTTTGGATAATATATCAAATGCCTACCTCTTTTATGATATTTCAGTATTGTATTGGGAGTTCCTACTACAACGTCCACCAAACCTTTTAAATAGTCACGTGTCCATTTCTACTAACATAAATTATAACAATATCTTTAAGTATAAAACCTGATTTTATTGAAAACACTGATAGCTTAAAAAGCCAAAAGAAGATACCAAATAAAACGTTATTAAATTATTATTAAATATTATTCCTAGATTATATACACATATATTACCTTTTGTTTTTGTCCAATCAAACCAACTGATCTAAATGGCGATGTATGACTAAATGATTTAAAGATATTCTAAACAAACAAATAAATCAACTAATCAATATCCTATATTTGTCGATATAGTCAAAAACCTATACTGAAAACATAACTAGAAAACAACTTTCGAAGAACAGGTACTACTGGTTTAACGCTCTATGAACTCCTACTTACAAGTAATTGTACAGCCAATTCTCTCACAGGTGCAATGATGAGAGCTCTTGGTCGACTCAACCTCCCGATGTACCCATCTTCAGATTGTTTTAGTAGCTCATTGATGATAGGAACTGCATATACTAAAGTTTTCCCGGACCCTGTTAATTATAAATTTTATTATCTTAATTCTTTCAATGATTAAAAATGTGATATGTAAAGTGGCAAACAGTATTGCTAACAGAAGAGTATTTTTAAAACCTACAATAATACAAGCATATAAAATTTAATATAATGTAAAATATTGCTAACAAAAATCAATTGATTGTTCCGAGTACCTAAATGGCAAGCTTGAACAAATCTAATAATAACCAATTTCTGACTAGAATTAGAGAATATAATTAAACTATTGTCAACAAGTTTTATAATTTGTGAATAACTAAGTATAAGGAATAATCTTTACATTATAATCTTTACATTATAAGAATATAGACATGCATTCATAAAGATTAAAAATAACTATTATGAATTACCAGTCTGCGCAGCACAAAATACATTTTTTCCATCCATCACTTGCGGAATTCCTAGAATCTGAAAAAATGGGTGCAAAAAATCTTATTGAACACCCAACTAATTTTTCATGATAATATTTGATTTAAATCTTTATTTTCCTTTATTCTAAATATTTTTGCATAAAAGAAAAAGTATGTTTTATAATTTTTAAAGCTCTTTGATATTACTCCAACTTTTCTTATCACCTTGGGCTCCCTTTAACCTTATCTCTCTATATTTTATCTCTTTACCTCTATTCAAAATAATAAAATTCAATCAAAATTGTTACAGACATGGACATACACACATCTCAAATTTACCAATTAAATTTAGTTAATTTTCATGAACAAGAAATGAAAAATGAACAAAATTCAAACACTTCAACATTAAAATCCTGTTTAACCTGTATAATAGTTGGATGAGCGATACTTTTATTTTCTAAACCATCCAACACGTCACTTCGCAGTTTAAACATGTGAAAAGTGGAAATTGTTCTTTCATCGTGGTGTGTTTGAAATGTCTGTAAAAAAAAGAAAGAAAATCATAGAATCCTAAAATAATAAATAATAGCAAGCGATTATCAAACTTATCCCTAAAAAGGTCATAGATCAAATTTACGTTGAGAACTGGCAACCAATATCCTTATTAAATGTAGATAATAAAACTGTTACAAAAGCACTTGCAGAAAAACTAAAAAATGTTCTTCTTTATTTAATTTCAAACAAACAAACTGCATACATAAAAAAAAGATATATTGGAGAGACAGGACGCTTAATTTCTGATATTCTAGAAATAACTGATACTTTTTCAATAGGTGGTTTTATGGTAACAATGGACATAGAAAAAGCTTTTGATTCTCTAGAT
>JAUELD010085508.1:3692-19871 GCA_031471615.1 Aglantha digitale | reverse complement strand
TGTAACATTATTTTTTAATTAGTTTGAAAAAGATCAACGATATGATCGAAACATGTCACTTAAAACAGTTGTTTTTTTATTTAATATTTATATCCAAATTCCTGCTCACAAGAAGAAAAAAGCATTCTTTTATCGTTTATTTAATCTTTTATCAGAAATAATAGTTTAACATCAACTGATACCCTACAGATCATTACCCTTTTTATAATTTTTTTTTTCTTTCAAAATCAAACTTTATAACGGAGGTTTTATTTTTGAAAAGAAGTCCAATAGTTAATTTATGGAGTGAAGTCTTCATTTTGTACGTTTTGTCATGGAAGTACAAACGAAAGGAATTCTATCTCTTTAGCTATCTATTATATTGTTTAATTACTTCTATTTAATTTCCTAGCGTGTTGCCAATTTTTACACAAATACTAGCTACTTAGGAGAAACATTTCAGGTTTTAACGGCATCTTAAAATGGCTCTATCCCCCGACAAAATAATATATTAAGAAATACATTTACCGCATATCACAGCCATAAATGCTGTTAATACGTAGGTCCCTAGGTTCTTTTAAGATCTTTATCGAGGTAAGGCGATAATCGCGTTTCACTATTATTCTTAAACATGGATTTTACAATTCTGTCAAAACAACATTCTGCATAACCTAAATATATGATATTTGGAGACCCAAGACTGTGAGGATATCCTTAGCTGTTGTTTCATAAAAACACCATACAATCGGCGATTGTAAACAAAGCATATCATTTATTGATTAAGCTTCTTTTATGAGTTAAAAGCTGCTTAACAAACCAGATAAGAGTCAACGTGATATCTAGGTGACATGAGTTTTTTCAGAGTGAGTCATTTCTCACAGAAAGTTTTCTATTTCCCATGAAAGGACAAAGAACCTTTAAAATAGCATATTCAAATTTGATATGAAAATGTGATTGCTGTTAAAATGGTATGTTGTTCCCTTTTTCTAATTTCCTTGATTGAAGAATAGTCAAGACTCAAGACTCAAGATTATTCTTAAAACGAATGTTCATATTTGAAAATTTTATCGCTGACATTTTTGGCTTAGTTTCTACCAAGACGAAAATATAAATTTTTAATATAAAATATTCTAACTATGAGAAAAAAAATTGGCTAAAACATTGAAGTAATACGTCATATTTGATGTTAGTATAATCGCTAGATTTCAAGCAGCAAACTTCCGTCCGTGTCAAGCCGACTAGATTTAGTCTGTTTCATTTGAGAAAGAAACTCACAATAACGGTGCAGAGAAAGAATTGTTTGAGTTATTCCAAGTTACTTGAGTATAAATTCAAACATTCTATACTAGTGTAATGTAATATAACTCATGTAACTGAAACTAGTGTTATGGCAGGTATATGCGTATGAGAACAGTATTTCAAACTCTTAACTTAACAAATATCGTTTTTGTAAGTACAAGTGCGATAGTCTAAAAACCATCAAATGATAAAAACAAGACTTTACCTATAACATAAACAATAATTATTTTTAAAAATATAACAACCTAACTAGTGTAACATTCATCAGAAAAATTAATAAAGAGTTCAATATCTGGTCCTCCGTTTGATGTTCCTTACTTCACGCCGTATTTCTCCCGCGCTTTTTTGTTGATGATGCAAATATGCTAATAAAAAAAAAAGATGGTTTTAATTTAATGAAAATTATGCTAGTACATATATTTCTTTTTTTTTTAGGGTACATTGAGAATACTCACATCTAGATCACAGACTCAGTTAAACGTCAAACTAAAACCTAGATCAGTCAAGTTGCACATTATACTTAAATCTAAATCACTTATACCAATTTGCAATTAGTACTTACATCTAAATCACGAAAGTGTTCGTTAAAATCCTGAAAGAAAAAGAAAATATGTCAAATATCACCGAGTTTCGTGTTGTCATACATCAAGTATCTGCAGTAATATCTTACAAATCCTCCGTAGCCTGTAATCCAAATGTTAGGAATTTCGTAGCCATAGTCTAAAATTTATAACAACAAAATGATATGTATAGACTTTCTTTACTCTTGATTCTAGATTTCTAGATTCTTTTGTTATGCAAAGTATTAAGCTATGGATGTCTTTAAAAAAAATATTACTACAATAGAAAATACTAGAAAATACGACTTAAAAACCTTTAAGAAATAGCTACATATTTATCAAATAATTACATCTACTTGAAACTAATTTCGATTTAACAAAAGCATTTTTTGTTTTTAGGTCATTAATCTTTCTTAGTCTTTCTTAGTCTTTCTTACAGTAACCCCACAATCGCTAAAACCGTTGGTACAAAAGCGGTGAAGCAAATCAATGGTTACACTTTCAATCATGTAATAACACTTTAAAATTACTTACAGTCAGGTTTGTAACCAGTTGAATCGTCTCTTCGTTTCACGAGTAAACTACATTAAAGAAACAACAGAGATATAGTAACAAGCTTTCAAACACTAGAACTATTGTCATGGCTACCACAAGGCGATATCTTACCTGGCAACCTTGACAGACTTTGGTGAGTATTGCGACAACGTGTTTAAAAGTTTCTCCATGGTTTTACCAGAATCTATAATATCCTAGAAAATCGCCAAATATTTAGAAGAACTTATTTTACAGCCAAAAAATAATAGAAAGAAGTTTTATAATAATATAAGCAAGTCAAGATTATATGAAGCACGCGCAGTAAGGTTTTGCAGTGAGATTTTGATACGTAAACAATAATGACGTAACATCTTACCTCTACAACAAGAACATTCTAAGGAAGAAAAAAAGTTAAAACTTATTTGGAAGTAAAAAAAAAAGCAATTACACTGTAATTTACAGTATTACTATGTATAAACCCGATACCGTTATTTATAAGCCGGACATTGTCATTGGAAATTAAAAATTAGATATCCGGGTTAACCAGGTTCAACTTTAACTAAAATGCGTAGAACTTTTCTTTTTACAAGGTAGCCGCATATGATTAAACAACTGTTTAAAATGAGTTTTCAATCTGAAAAGAGAACAGTATGTTTAAAATGTAACATTCTAGTTGTCATGCAACCTGTCAAGCTGTTAATCTTAATCAAGTTATAAATCATAGCCGGTGGAGGGTCGTGTGAAAGAGTAAAGTTATTTGAATAAAATGTATCGACTTAATATTGAGTGACGTAACAGATGCAAACATACAAACAAAATTCTACACGCTTCGCCCACAATTTTTTATCTCCTTCGTAGATATTAATATTAACTTTCAGAAATTGATACAACAATATTATAAGCTATAGTGTGAAATATCGCACTTGTTAGACTAGTGTTTACAACAAAGTACTTGTGTACAAACAGAAAACCGAACTTACTTTCCCGTTTAAATCTTCCAATATCTCACCCCCGATCACTTGCACGTGACTATCTTGTTGATCATTCTTCAAAGGTAAAAATTAGAAATGAAAGATTTTTTAGATAGACAAAATTTAGGGATAGAGATTTAGTAGATTTGAAAACAGTGTTTTACGTAAAGTAATTGTTAAAAAATACCGTATAACTTTTTAGGCGTAAGAACTCCAAACGAAGTTGGATAGATTTCCCTGTAACATAATAAAAGTTGTATAAAAACGGCTTTCAGTTAAACATTCAACATTCATTTATCAAGAGTTCGTTCTATCGAAGAAAATATTGAGAGTGAAACGACAGGACTTGGAATGTGTTTCGCAAAATCGAGATGCTCTTTATATTGAGGAATCACATTCAGTATTAAAGCTTCCACTCTACCATATACTTACGTGTGCAATTTGTTAAACTCAAAAACTTTAGTTTACTATGATGGCTATTGGAAAATATAGGCATCGTGTTTATTTTAAAACAGACTTAAACATAAATGGATACAAAACGTGTATTGTGACAGTAAGGGTTAGGGAAAGGGTTAGGGCAACTTTTATCAAACTAGAGAAAATCTTCAAGAATAATTGAACAATATGTCATTTGACGAACTCAAAGTTAATATACTTACAAATTGAATAAATAACACCCTCCTACGGAATAATATACCTTATGTAAGATTTTATTTTTCACATTACACTGTGTAGATTCTGTAGATTCTGAGTTGATTTACTTAAGTCGATCAGATTACCTGAGTTTCTGTTTATAATTTGAAGACAGTTCATCAGGTCTTGACAAAACTTGAATCCACCTTTCAGGATGCATAAAATTGTCATCGATTCTGCATTAAAATTTTCGTGGATGTCTCGAGCCATGCGTTCGATTCTGCATGGAAAAAGGTTAGGGATTAGTTACAAGTTAGTTAAGTTAACGTGTTTAAATTTTCGTGGCCATAAAACAACAAACACACGAGTAACTTTGTAACTTTAACAGTGAAAACACAGTAGAACACATGATCACAATGTAAAAAGAACATGATCATATAGTGCACAGAGAATGGCAGTAAAGTGAAAAGAAATTGATTATAAATGAAAAGAAAGCAATCATAGAGTGAAAGAACGTGATGACAGCGTAAAATAACGTAATCACAGAGTAAAAAGAACGGGTTATAGAGTGAAAAGAACGTGATCATAGAGTGAAAAGAACGAGATTATAGAGTGAAAAGAACGTGATCATAGAGTTAAAAGAACGAGATTAGAGAGTGAAAAGAACGTGATCATAGAGAAAAAAGAACGAGATTATAGAGTGAAAAGAACGTGATCATAGAGTGAAAAGAACGTGATCATACACTTAAAAGAACGAGATTATAGAGTGAAAAGAACGCCATCATAGAGTGAAAAATCACTTAGTTAAAAGAACGCCATCACAGATTTAATAGAACATGATCACTTAGTTTCAAGAACGTGATCAAAAAAATACAGTGACAAGAAAGTGATCGATAATAGAGTAAAAAAAAACGTGTTTGCAAGTAGCAAGACATTTACCTGTCTATGATAAGCCCATGAGGGATCACAACGGATTCAATGTCTTTTTCATAATGGCGAGGGATTGTAAAATTATTAACAGCATATTTAGGGTAGTTGTCTTCGATCTAAATAACAACTCTTTAACATTCTTGCTTTCACTTTCGATAATAAATCATTCAATAATAATATAAATCAAATCCTCAAAAAAATGACAGACAAAGTTTCAAATAATCTAGTAGTCTATATACATGTTTAACTTAATTAATTCAACAAGTGAGAACAAGAAATATGCTAATTTGCATTAATAGAAATGGCTTTTCTGCTGAGGTTTTTTAAGAATCTAGAAACACACAGTTTTTTACTGTAAATCCGTAGTTTGTGGATAAAATCTGGTTAGAGACAATTTTGATATAACTATATTTTAAAAAATAATAAACCACAAGAAGAACAATCCTACTGCAACTCTTATACATATAAACAACCTTGGTCACATATACTATAGTGCAATATAGATAACAACACTTGAAAATAACCATAAAAAAAACGAAAAAAATATATCAAGTATATAATGACTTACCCTTATAAAATTATCGCACATGTTGATAGTTTTATATAAAATCTTTGTGTTTTTTAGTATAATGACGAGCTCCTAAAAGTTTTTAAAAAAAAAGGAAATTTCCATAACTACCACATCATGATTCAAAACACTCATTACTTACGATATCTTAAATATCTAAAACAACAACAATGACAGCATCAGCACAGTTAACAAGAGAATTAACAACAACTTTCTAGTGTTCTTGTTTCTTGCCTTTTACTTTAGAATGTATAATAAACAATCACTGCAAACATTTAACACTGTTTTATGATGGTTAATATATAGTTTTAACTATAGTTATTACAATAATATTGACACTTTTAAATACACCCTCCTTCGCAGATTTATCCACACGAATAAGTAGATTTATTGAAAGTTATTATTAAATTATATTATTATCTATTTTTGCTTGACGTCTCTCGTCTTATTTTTAACAAGCCAAAAAAATCCTAGCAGCAATAGATTTAACAGGTATGTTTTTATTTAAAACCACAGTAGGAGTGTCAAAACAAAATAGAGTAACCCTAACATCCAAAGCTGCGCTTTAAATCATAAATAACAAAGAACCCATCGCAACTGCTGTGTGTATGCATTTTTATATTGATGTAAATTAGATTAATTATGCAGCTAGAAGTTCACCTTATTTCAGATAGATTATGTTTTTATTTTAACTTACAGATTAAAATTAGTATTAAAACTATTAGCTACTTCATATAAAAGTTTGTCAAAATATTTAACTAAATGTTGAATTTAAGAACACACACCGTGTCAAAAAATCTCATTAAAAGTTTGTTAAGAAATAATCAAAAACCACAATGCAGCAGTTCATTAAAACAATCACAATGCAACAGCTTAATAAAACAACCACAATGCAACAGTTCATTAAAACAACCACAATGCAACAGTTCATTAAAACAATCACAATGCAACAGCTCAATAAAACAACCACAATGCAACAGTTCATTAAAACAACCACAATGAAACAGCTCATTAAAACAACCACAATGCAGCATTTCATTAAAATAACCACAATGCAACAGCTCATTAAAACAATCACAATGCAACATCTCAATAAAGCAATCACAATGCAACAGCTCAATAAAACAACCACAATGCAACAGCTCATTAAAACAATCACAATGCAACAACTCAATAAAACAACCACAATGCAACAGTTCATTAAAACAACCACAATGCAACAGCTCATTAAAACAATCACAATGCAACATCTCATTAAAACAACCACAATGCAGCAGTTCATTAAAACAACCACAATGCAATAGCTCATAAAACAACCACAATGCAACAGCTCATTAAAACAATCACAATGCAACAGCTCAATAAAACAACCACAATGCAACAGTTCATTAAAACAATCACAATGCAACAGCTCATTAAAACAACCACAATGCAGCAGTTCATTAAAACAACCACAATGCAACAGCTCATTAAAACAATCACAATGCAACAGCTCAATAAAACAACCACAATGCAACAGTTCATTAAAACAATCACAATGCAACGGCTCATTAAAACAACCACAATGCAGCAGTTCATTAAAACAACCACAATGCAACAGCTCAATAAAACAACCACAATGCAACAGTTCATTACAACTGGTTAATTTCTAATAAGTAGTCAGTTAATGTTTTTTTAAAGTTAATGTTTCTAATTCAGAAAACTTTACCTTTTTGAGGCAATAATAGAGATTAGCGCTTTTTGCTCTTTGAAAAGTAAAATATTCTTCATTAATAAGCCTTTTCATTAATTATTTACACTAATTATTAATACCCATATGGGTAGTAAAGTGTAATGGTATTTGTTCATTTTAAATAACATTTAATTACTCAAAACGTAATTCTTCAACTTGCCTCGTTTATAATCAGTTTTTCTCTCCTTCGCAGATATTAAAGAAAAGGTCTATTGCACTGAGAGAAAGGTTGTTTACATCGTGTTTCACTTACCTGAATTTATGTTTACAACTTGCTTGTACCAAGGACGTTTTATAAGAAGGACAGACATTAAAGTTTTTATTTGATATTTTCTTTGTTTCTAAATATCAAATTACTTCTATTTATATCGATAATTGATACGTACAGTTACTTTCGAAGAGTATAATGGGAGAATTTATTCGTAAAATATACCAACAGCTGCATACAGCTAGTATTCATTTAAAAAAATATTTCGATGTTTTAGTTTGAGGGTCTAAAAATTAAAAATAATACAAACATATTAAATCAGGAATTTCGTCCTTTTATCTGTGAGTTATAGAATATCTCTCACAACTGCGACCATATGTACAAAAGTTTTGTTGTCAGTCCTCTCCTTCTAATTCAAAAGTCCTTGTTATTGTTTTTAAGTGGTTATAATGCACATTTTAATGTATCGGTACATTTAATCTGGGATAATGACACAGATATATATCCATACTCACTGGAATTTTTTTATGATTGAGGATGGAGTATTACAGCGAATTACTCCATCTTCATCCTTTGTAAGAAAGTTTTGACGCTATACTTGTTTGACGGGCAAACGTTCTGCGACCATAAATATGGTATTCTGCAACCTAAGATATGAGGAGTGAATGAGTTTTTTACAAGGTTTACCCAGAGGTCAGTGGCTATACGAAGGGAAGTCCTTGGCCCAAGGTTCTGGTATATCAAATGCTCCCTTTTGAGCTAAGCTAGTGTTTACAGCTGCGCTTTATATACCGATCACCAGACAACCTCAGACACTCAAAGGGCTCGATTCGCGAACATTGCGGTTAAAATTTGAAGCACTGAGCTACTCTGCCAGGATATTTCCTCACATAAGAACATTGACAGAGGGTAATATATGGACTGTGGTTACTTAGGAGGGTCTTGGAAGAACTAAATCAACCTAGTTTCCAGTGCATTAGATTCTCCAGCAAAATTTAACTCAGGTAGTTCAGAATAAGAAGAGAGCAGCGTACTAATAAGCTTAGCCAATAAAAATCCAAAAATCGTAAGTAACAACAGGAACAAAGATGTCAAGAGTTAAATTTATAAAAATGAATAAAAACAAATTTAAAAATAAAAACGCCGACTTATTCCAAATTAATTATATCGATCAAGGAATGCTTGAACGACAAACTTGTTCGATTTATTTTACCATATATGGATTTTATTGTACTATATATGGTTAAAAACCTAGTGTTTATTTTTTTTCCTCCCTTGTTTAATATATTTTATAACTCAGTTTTGAGCAAGCGCGGTCTTGGTAGGTACTGTTTGTTGACTGTTTTAATTAAGGAAGTACTTGCCATAAATTCAATGCTTATTTAGCATAAAGATGTGAGGTTCCTTTATATGTATAGAAATGGTAAAACTAATTTTGATTATTGTATTAAATAGATAGCTAGTCTTATTTATTTTTATGCCACCACGGATTTAAGTGTAGCAAATGAGAAATCTGAGAGACTGATAAATGAGACTTTGTTCTTTTATACACTGCTTTGAGATATAGATTAATGTAAAAAATTTTGATGCTTTTAATAGAAAATTTCTCTAGCCTAATAACTATACTATGCTACAGAATTCACCCCAACAAATACCAAATACTTTCCATGATCATGAAAAATAATCAATCGATCAGAGGCAGAGGACAGAATGAATGTACCAGAACCACCTGACATCCAATCCGTTAAATGTTCATAGTACAATCAGGCGATTTGGCAGGACCAGGACTTTTTTAGTTTGCTTCTTGAGTAAAATCTGCATAGCAAGCATAAAAATGCTGTAAAAAAGTGGAAGGAATGCTAACACTCCTCACAGACACGCTACAAGGGTCTACCTTCGAAAGTGCTATCTCTCGTACAGCACTACCAAATGAGCTATCATCATGTTGTGATTTCTAAGCCGAGAAGTTGTGAATTTATTTCAAACTACTACATTAACATTATCTGTTATATTGGGTACTGGAGTATTGCAAGCAATCTATTTATAATTTAAGGAAAAAAATAAAAAGGAAAAACAAACAATGTGTAAAAATTAATTTGTCAGGCAGAAGTGAAGAAATGTTATTTATTATTAAAATATAAATCATAATATAATCTTCAAAATTTTTAAAGCTATATCTCTAAAGGCTGTTACCTTACCATAGAAACCCTGTAGTTACAAAATACTCGATGTAACAATTGAAATCTGTCTATGAATGGCAATTGGTAAAAAGTTTGTTTAAGTAATTACTTTCCCAGCTGCAAGTTAATTTATATTTCCCAACAAGTTCCAGTGGTAGGTTAAGTTAAAACACAAAGCAAAAATATTTTATGGAATGACAAAAGTTTATACCAACAATGAATCGTGTGAAATGAAGCTTCTATCCAGTTAATTTGGTGACTTAAAGCCGGTGTTACTGTAGATATAATGACAATAATATTGATACTGTATCAACCATTATAGATATATTTTTGATAACATTAAAGTTTGTCCAACTAAAAAGTCTGCAGCTAGCTAAATCACAAAGATCATGTTTTTTTTTCTATAAATATTTGAAAATTTTCTTTACAATATTACACAAACAGTGAATATTTTTGTTTGCCTTGATAGGGTGATTTTGTTAATGTTTTTTGTATGAAAACATATTTTTATTATTTAGCATAACTCTACAAATAGTCTGCTCCAAATATTTTAACTGAAAGCTGCCAAGTTTTATTTCATTGAAAAAGCACTTTTCATTCTCAAGATTTCTTTATTCGAATTTGTAAAATTGAAACGGACAAAATAATAAAATAAATAATGACAGATTAATTAGATCTTGGAATATGCAACCTTGATGACATCATGTTAAAAAATTGTTAAAATAAAAAAACTCTTTTATGAAAAGGCCTGGAGCTAAAAACGACAATATATTTTTTCGGTTAGAAATATTCATTAAATGTTAAACTATTATGTCTAACCACCTGACAAAGTTCATGTTAAAAAAATCTAGATTTATCAAGTTATTCATTTTATATTGGTTGCTAACCTTTATGTGATGTCATCAAAGTTGCTTATTCCTGGTTCAATTTATCTGTTGTTATTAATTTTTGTTGAAATTTTTCAGCTTTTTTCATGAAATTAAAATTGCTTTTAAATCTGAATAAACATGTTTTAACACCTCAGAGCTTTTAGAGAGCAGTAAGAGGAATTTATATTTTGCTCTTCTCTTTATAGAAGTTAAATCTTGTTATACAACATTCTACATTAGCTTTAAAAAGGTCTTCCTTAACAACTTCAGTGTGTGGTGTGGGTTTGTGGGAGATTAATAAACATCTCACCATAAAAGGGACTGCAATCTAGCTTGGCATTAAGTTTGGCAAATTAAACTATTGTATATATTTTGAACCGTTACCAATGTTTTCATTTATGAAAAACCTTTTTTAAAAAAACAGGTACCAAATCTTTATAAATCTTGTCAATATATGTCTTCAAGAACTTTTCAAAGTATATTTTGAGATTTTCATTTATTAAATTATAAAAGATATTTGTGACGTTTATATTTGATGGAATTGAGTGGTTTGCTCAGTGCAAGTCGAGAAATCGAAATTTAAATCGAAAATTAATGAAATAGCACACAAATTTGAGTTCTTATAATAATTATTTTAGATTTGTCAAATAAAAAAAATGAATGTTGCACATGAAGTTGAACTGTTAGTCGGTGAGATCAAAAGATTGGGTACCCAGAACGCAGAAGGACATTATGAGACAACTTTCGGTGTCTTGTTTCATGACACCAGATGTGCTAACATTTTTGAAGGTATTACTACTTTTTTTTATCTTTATATATTTTTAGTAAGTGTTTTTACACACACTATATATATATATATATATATTTGTTGCAAAATGGAAGAAAGTGTACTAAAGTGCATTTGCTGTTTCTTATGGGAAAACCTTTTATATACCTTTTATGTTTTCACTTGATTATAGTTTTGTCTATTTACTTTTCAGCATTAGTTGGTACGCTTCGTGCAGCCAAACGTAAGAAGATTGTCACCTACGAGGGAGAGTTACTGTTGCAAGGTGTACATGACAAAGTTCCTATCGTACTTTTAAAACCAGACAACGAATAAATACCATTTTAAATAAAAAAAACAATCGGGGGAAAAAAGGGACAGATTTGGGTATTTTGTTTAAATCTAGAATCTTTAATAATAAATCACTTTTTATATATATATGAGTAGTAATATATCCTTTTCTATTTAAAATTAACTATTTTATGTTGTGTTTTTGGTCTAACTAGGTACTACTTTTGCTGGCAGTGTACATACTATAAAAACTCCCAATGTAGATGTTCAGTCTGAAGTGGCTCATTGGATAGTGCTTCGAACTTTCACTGTAAGTCTTGCGGTTCGACTCCTTCGAGGCTATGTGGTACATGAGTACAAACGTAACATCACCATGGGAGTACTTAAATAGACCAGAGCCTTGAACCCAGTACTTTACGCTGAGTCCATTAATACTTCTGGAAGCCTTGTTAAAAACGCACAAATTTAGCCCATTACCCTAGGATTTCTTATTATAGGAGGGTCTCGTTTAAATTCCGTTTAAGATCAATTACACCACCCATATGAACCACCAGTGTGTTACTTTATGAAGACCCCTCTCCTCTCCCTTATATGACACGTTTACTTACATACTTTGTAACTCTTTTCCTATA
This sequence comes from Aglantha digitale, assembly GCA_031471615.1. Taxonomy (NCBI): domain Eukaryota; kingdom Metazoa; phylum Cnidaria; class Hydrozoa; order Trachymedusae; family Rhopalonematidae; genus Aglantha; species Aglantha digitale. The sequence continues at coordinate 7,719 of JAUELD010085508.1, read as the reverse complement.
AGACCTCAATTTGTTCTACTATGCTTTATTTCTTTGTAAAAAATATTTTACCAAGAATTGGGCGGGCGGATTTGTGTAACGTATAAAAATATTTTGCATTCTTTTAATTGATAATTAAGGAAAGTTTCAGTTTAAATTAATTTAAGTTTTGTACATATCTCACCATCCATCTCTCTTCCTTCTTTTGTCATCCAGACGTCTATTTAAGAAAAGACAGAAATTATATCCATTTAATAAAAAGTCAATACTATTATCAGATTAAAATTCATAATATTATCTTCTGTAGGTTTTTATTAAAGGTTACTTAGATAAGTAACTTACGAACTTGTTTTTAGTTTCCTTAAAGCAATAAGAATATTTCTATTTTTTTTTTTTTGGATTTTCTTTTACGACTTTCAACCTACTTTCAAAGGTGCAAAATAAGTTTCATTGCTTTTACGGGAATTTCGCTTTGTTCCACATCAGCTTATTTTTTGCAGTTTTTTTAAACTAAATCCCTAGTGTAAAATCCGTAATTTCTAGAACAGTCTGACCTTGTCATCCAAATATCGTCGATCTTCTCTCTCGATGTATTGCTCGATCAACCAGATTTATTATAGAGGGTAGTTACGATTGAGACGTCATTAGCAAAGAGTTTTTGTTTTGTGATGTTAAATCTAAATATATTTATTTATCTACGAAATCTTAAAAAAAAAAAATGTTTTGATAGACTTGGTTTAGAATATAAGAATAGACAACAATGTGTGAAATTTTCTTTGCAACACTGTGGGAGGTACTGCATGGATAGGATATTTACAGGAAAAAGTCTTACCATGCACAAAACCTGAGCGAAAAGATTCCTGTTTGTTATCTTTTTCTTCCTCCCTATGATCAAAATAGAGTTTTGTCCTTCCTCGCAGAAAACACAGATATATTGATGTACATATAAAAATTACTATACTATTTGTTTGCTACGTAAACTTAAAAATAACCAAACAATCTGGTTGCCTCTGAAAAATCTGCTATTTTACGAAACATGGTAAAGAAAATATTACCACAACTTCACGCAGATACATATTGAGAAACGTGCTTGCGAGAGAGCATCAGTGGCTCTTTCAAATCATACAAGGCAAATTCAGCGTGGTGCAATTATTGAGCAGCACGTATTAGCAATCTTCTTATAAGCAAGTAAAATTACTTAGCCAGAAAAGACTAAGAAATATTTTAAATCACAAAATTTTAAAAAGTTTCAGATTTGAACTTGTTTCTTTTTCTCTCCCAATATTTCATTGTTGAAGAACATTTGTACGGTGTGAAAAGGCACAAGATTGAAGAAGATCGTTTGTGCACTAAAAATGCTTCACAACACAACAATGAAGAAGGGAGGAGGGGATTGGTAATTTGCCCAAATATAACGATTGTATGTACATCGTTGCTAGGCGATGGATGTTCCACGTTTCTTATCTACTTGGTTTTCTCAAGTGTTTTATGCACTAAGTTGGTTGCAAGTTTTGTATTTATAAGAAACTCGACCTTTACTAAAAAATTTGGGAAGAAACTCCGTTTGTCAGCTAGATATATTTTCATAACATCATCAATCTTAAAATTCTGCAAAAAATTATTATTTAACCTGCTTTAAAAAACATCCTATAAATACAAAACCAAAAAAAAACAAATTTAGTTTTAAGAAAATTGGTAGGTTTGAACGAGAAGTTCATGAAGGTCTGATAGGTTCTTTACAGACTTAATGTACTTATATTCTAGTTTCTTTTATAGGGATGTAATAAAGATCAAAGCTGAAGCCGGACTTTATGTCAAAAAAGTACTTTAAATATTTAAAATAAAACATATTTCATATCTTTTATAAAACTCTTTTTAAATACTCCAATTTCATATTTAAAGCTTGTTGCTTACGAAAGTTTACTTTAAACACAGCTACAAACACAGGATGCATAAATCTTTCTGTAGTAACGGATAAAGAGATTCTTGTTAGTTCTAGCGTCTGCATCTGTAATTCATAGGATTCAAAAAATCTTTAAGAAGAAGCAACGGAGCCTTTCTGTTTTGTGTAAGCGAAATGATGGAATTAAAATCTTCTAAAACTTATATGTCTGTTTTTTCAGAGTTTCTAGTAAATCCTATTTTAACAGTATCGTACTATAACTATTTGCTCTGAGATAGGTGTACTCATTTAAAAAAAGTGATTCAATGAAAACCATTCATAAAGTTTGTAATGAATACAGCCGGGTCATCCGTATGAAGAATTCTAGTTATGATTGTTTTAGTAAGTTAAAAAAAGTGCATTAAGTTAAAAAATGTAATTGCTCTATCTGATGTTGCATTGTTCTAGCTGCTGTTACATTGTTCTAGCTTTTGTTAAATTGTGGTAGGTGCTATAAGGCCTATTCGTGCGTTATCTGGAAGCGAATTTCAACTATCAAAACGCTTTAAAAGACGCAAACATAAAGCTAATGTTAAATACATAATTTTAAATACATTTTTCTATTGACTAAACTACAACCCGAAATATTACCCAAAATCAATATCAATTTTCGGTCCGTTATATTTAGCCCTTTTAGCGTCTTGAGGAGCTTTTTGTGAATTCAATTTCGCAGTTAAGTAATTAGTTCTACCTGATTGATAAGAGGGGATATAGTTCGACGGTTGACCATTAGCGGTGGGTAAAGTCTTGGTATATTTAGTTCTTAAGTTGTTATAACGCGCATTTTCAACTTCAGTGTCTAAACCATGACTTTTACTTTCGACCAGAGTCTTCCAATCGTCTTTGTATATTTGGATAGTGACGTAATGCAAATACGGTGACAGTTTATTGGTTAACTGGGCGAGAATCAACTACAATAAAAAAAAAGCTATCCATGTCGAATGTTTATTTGTAGCAGATGTATTTTTTTATAAGAAACATAAAACTGAAACTTAGGAGGCTACGCAGCCAAAAAACGATAATAAATATCTAATATTTGAATATGACACGTGGAACATTTGCTAAAACTGACCTGCTCATTGGCATCTCTTCTTATGCGAACATTTAGTAGACCAGCCTAAAATAAAGTTAAAATTATTCATTGGTGACATATAAGAAACAGTTTCAGTTTCTTAAAGTTCCTCAGTAACAATATCTTTTAAATAACATCTAATGAGAGTGAGTGATTCATTTACATAGGTTGCGGGCTTTTGCTGCATTTAAATGCTCCCATTTGTGCTACAACCTCAGACCGTCGGAGGTTGCGGTGTAGGTTTTATGGTTCCAACATAATATATAACGAAGTGAAGGTACGGAATAGAAACACTTACATATTTCCCAAAACTGATAGTCCAGAAATTCTCCTGTCGAAACTCCAGCAAACCGTCAAGCGTATTGGCCTAAAAAAAACAAATTTTGCCAACAAAAAATGAATGTGTTGAACTATTACTTTGAGCCAGTACTACCATAAGTATAAGAGGAAGTCTTTTATTTTCGGCTGACACTTTATACACATGTGGTTTTTTGAACCAATAAAATCACTTGAATATTTAATGTACACTCGAATAAATATGCATAATCTTAAACTAATAATAAGAATAGAACTTACTTCTTTTAAACATTTATCGATGGCTGAAGACGTTGCGTTAGGAGTTGCTTGTAGAAGAATCATCGCGCAATGAGCGCTCAACGGATACATGGTCACACATATTAACACAGCGATAAACATCGCTGCTATAGTGTCTGCTTCGTATGAACTACTAAAAAGATCGACAAAAACTGATCAAGACAAAAACCAATTTAGATATAAAAACTGATCAAGACAATAACCAATTTAGTTATAAAAATGATCAAGAGAAACCCCAATTTAGATATAAAAACTGATCAAGACAACAACCAATTTAGATATAAAAACTGATCAAGACAAAAACCAATTTCGATAAAAAAACTGATCAAGACAAAAACCAATTTAGATATAAAGACTGATCAAGACAAAAACCAATTTAGATATAAAAATTGATCAAGACAAAAACCAATTTAGATATAAAAACTGATCAAGACAAAAAC
>JAUELD010085397.1:0-19881 GCA_031471615.1 Aglantha digitale | reverse complement strand
TTAATGTTTTTGTGTTTTTGTTACAAAGGAGCTTCTTTTAAGACAAAGTTGTTTCCTTGCCCTCAGTTCCCCTTTAAGGTAATATATATTTAGATATATATCTAAATTGTTTCAGAGGAAAGAACATTGTGTACGTACAGAATGACGGAACTTAAAAAAACATTGTGGCGAATGTTTGGGTCTAGATAATATATATTAAATTAAGAACACGTGAAAAAAACGCAAAAATCTTTGTTTGATGTTGGAACTTTTAGTTTAAAATTTATTGTTAATAAAACACGCTTATGTATGAATATATATATATATATTACATCAGTAATAAATTACATATGACTATATAATAATGATATGTTTGTTCAACATAAACAACAACATGAAAACTTACCTCAAACGCGATGACAAAGAAAAGTTTCAAGGCTATAATGTGCCAGTGGGATTCAGAGAACTCATACTTATCGGGGTTATCTTTCAGCTCGCCATTAAACGCAATCATGGGGGGTTGATAGTACCCGCGATACCTATAATGAACGTAATGATGAAGTAATTTTATACACGCTTAATACACCATGTCACTACTCGCCTATTTACTTAACAAGGTTAAAGCACCTTACCTACAAGGTTAAAGCACCTTACCTACAAGGTTAAAGCACCTTACCTACAAGTGTAAAAGCACTCAACCTACAAGTGTTAAAGCACCTTACCTACAAGTCGAGCGACCGAATCCACAGCTGTTGTTCGCGTAATTGAAGACTTTATTGGGGGCAGTTTCTGGGTCAAAATCACTCACGTCGAAACATGATAAAGTAAAATTTAAAAAGCCGTCCATTGTTCCGTCGGGGCTCTTCGCAAATTCATAAAACATTCGTGGAATGAGCTCAGATACGAAACCTATGACAAACGCCTTAAAAACAACAATTTAATATATCATTCTAGAAGACATCATTCAACATATTATGCAGTTAAACTGCTTTAAGATTTATACAATAGTTCGAAATATTACGAGCTGAATTTAATGGGATTTTTTTAACTGAAAAAAAATTTATTCTTAATTATATCATAGCTTTCTAAAAACTATTTGAATAAACAATTAGACAAACATTTAAATCATGAACTAATTGATGGCCATTTACTCACATGTACACCTAAAACCTCGACGCTTTCGTTATTAAGGGTTGAAGAGATAAAAATTGACTCACATTTACAATGACCGATAATTTAGCCATGCTACTTAATATCTCGTACCAGATACCAATGTCTTCCACACGTTCTCCAAGTGGTCGGCGAAATATGGTAACTAACTTATATGCGTCAACTCTTATTTCAATAAGATTGTTCAGCAAAGCAAAGAGAGGCCCGAGTGGGAAAGCTGACACAAAGATCGTAATAAAACCGAATTGAATAACTAAAATGAACAAGAACACGATTGGGTTAACTTGAATCGTGACCTATATCAACACATCCATCAATCGTCACTCACCCATTTCGAGGTATTCGTAGAATAAACCTTGAGCATTGCGGTCAATCAAATCGTAATCTTTCTCCCATTGAGCTAAATTCCCTTCTTTTTCGATATTATCAAGCTGGCGCCACCATTTCATTAGTTTACTAATATAAAAAGTTAAGAATGAAAATTATTACGTTTACGAAAAACATTCTAGTTAATACGGCTACGGGACAACAATATTTAGGGTTACGATAAGGTATCTACTTACGGAACGAGTATTTCTATAATATTGTTAAACACTTGCTTCCCGACCATTATGACAAATAACTGGATACCAAGTTCAAACAAACAACCGGCAGGATTACACTGTATATAATCAGTATTCAGTATATATTTATAATATTTATCTATTAACAATTATAGAAAGAATAAAATAATTCAGTAGCAGAGACAACGCAAATAACAGCAATGATCAACAATTTTATTTCAAAAAAAATTACTTCTTCTCGTCGGTAGCTTAATATTCGATTGTAGTTGCTCGGTGAACCAGGACTGTATCAAAACAAGAAAGACTCCATTAACAAAAAACACAAAAACAATATGAAATTAGTTCAAAAGGCAAAATTAAGAGAACTGCTGATGCATGAAATTTACAAGGGTCAACATGACCACACTTACTCCAACTTGAAGAAGGCAATGTAAAACAAGGACCCGTAGAAGTTAAAGAACTGAAATAAATACATCTTGAAGGTGAACAAATCGTCGAAAGTCGTTTGAGTTTTAGGCATTTCTAAATTATTAAATCATTTAATCGTTGTTATTATAAATTGTAAATTGTAATTGAATTCGAACGTGTGACTAAAAGGGAAGACGAACGCAAGAATTATTACCATGGTAACAACTTACCCCATTCAGTTAAGAAATAAGCAAGACGCTCGTATATCTAAATTAAAAATAAATTACAAATTAATTTCTAGTTCAAATTAATACTGCGCTCAGCTGTACAAACTTTTAAGGCTGAAAGGGTGAAGTTGACTAAAAGGTAAGGTAAGTTCGAATTTACAGGTTCCCTTGAACCGATGTTCAAAAGAGGGGAATGTAGAGTGAGATAGAAGTGGCGTTAGAATACCTTATTAAGTATCATGATAGCGATCAGATTAAGAATGGCGGCTGTAGATGACGCAATCAGTCCTATCCACGTGATATCAAGTGATCCAGAGGTCGCAGCTATGCTAGCATATACAGCCATGCGGTACGTCACAACTGACAATATCGCGACCACCACCAATACGATCTAAACGATATGGCATTGTTACCATGGCGGCTATAGTTAAATATGAATAGGTATACAATCAAATAGGTTTTACATAACGTTGTTACCATGATAAGTATGCAGTTAAACGCGACAGTATATCTAGGACAAACATTAGCGTTAGGTAGGTACGGTTCTTCTAACTAAAAGCAAAACCAACACCGTATAACTGTAAGAAAATATATACGTAGGTACATATGTTTATCAAAACCAACACACTATAACTGTAAGAAAATATATACATAGGTGTATATATGTACATATGTTTACCAAAAAAAATGATTGGAACTACCTTAGTAATTGGATTAACTCTCATAGTAGTGACAGCCGCTTCAAACTCCGCACGAGGGTGTTCCTAAAAATGTTCAAAGAGTTAGCATTTAAGTTTAGAGATATAATTTAATAAGACAGACAGAATATTAAAGACATATATAATACGATAAAATAGCAATTTGAAGTAGAATCAGGCGACTGTAAATGTTTTTAACTTAACCTCTTCATCTTCGTAACCAATCAAATCCCACTCATACTGCACTTCCGCTTCCTTTCGTTTCCAAAATTCAAGAAAGAACGTGGCTACAAAAAGAAAAGCTTGGTCATTCTGTGTTGCATTATTTTAAACTAATAGTTAGGGGGAGGGGGCAAAAAGATGAGATAAAACGTTTGAAATACTCAGTTGTTGAACATACCCCAAAATGACATGAACACAGCAAACACCACTGTGAATGGGTTATCTATAATATAAGTAACCTAAACAAGAAGAGAACGAAGTTATTTGAAACTTTTTAAAAAATAATATTGACTGTATTCAAACAATATGATACCTTTGTATAAACACAACTATCAGCCAAACTTGCATATTCACATTTTTTATCACATTTCGGACACATAGGGAAATTCAATTTCTTTTCGCACAAATCTATTCTATAAAACAACAGAAAATATTAGTGAATGATTTTTTATTCCATGGAATTTTAGCTCACATTTTATTTCTTTTTCTGTCTTTCACGTTTGTTGTTTTGTTACTAAGACGTTTAGACTTGCTGAATCTTGTAGTTAGTTACGCATGAGTTGTTTTCTTAGCACTTACATCGGTTGGTAATCATTCATAGTTGCAAGTCCATACACGATAACCAAGATACCCATGAGAGCAGCTGGGAATAGCATGCCAGTGTAATACCCTATACAAACAAGCTACTGGATAAGTATAGAGCTGTTACATTTGATCATCTTGGATACAATGTTGGATATAATAACTTACCTAACCATGTAAAATAAAGTCCTATCTTTTCACCAAAGTACTTCCTAAAAAACAAATTTTAAGCATGTCAAATTCAAGTGATAGAACTAGGATAAGTCTGAGATGTTATTTTACATACCTTACTAAATCTAAGGGCTGCTTTTTAAACCAGCGTCCTGGTCTAGCCCAATGATAAAACAAGAGCTATAAAAGAACAATTAGTGCTAATCTTCATTCCGTAAAATGTAAAAATGTAATTATTTGTTCATATGTGAATATGATGACATATCACTTACCTGTCTGTCGTTTGAAAGCTTATGAGTCAACAAAGAATTATCGGATTTAGCGTTCCCCTAAAACCCAAACACAAGCGTAAATTATTTTTCTACGAGGACACTTTTATAGAAAACTTAACAAGTTATCAGAATTTTTTACTTTCTTTAACTTTTTTACTTTTTTTACTAAGTTTACAACCGAAAGGTGGAAACATATTCTACATAATAAGCATACCTCGTGTATTGGGTAGGCTGCAGTATAAGTTCGATTCGCTATCAACCTCGACACACCTACATTTAAATGTAACAACAAACTAAAAAATATTACATGGTCAAGGTCTCATTGGTCAGGTCTGTTAGGTTTTATTGTATTGATAAAAAAGAACCTTGAAAAAAACACCTTTCCAGTAAATTAAACGTAATTTATAACTTAATGAATAACTTAAGTACAATATTTATTTATATTATTAAATGGTTAAATAAAGGTTGGAAATGCCTTGTTTTGTGACGTCATCGAGGTTGGTTATCCCTGGTACCCACAAAGGACTAGTAACCACAAAGGACTTTCACTAAATTGCTATTTCAAAATAGCTGAAAATGACCACTTCTGATACTGATAACTAGAGAACAGAAAAACTTTTTGAATGAAGTAAAAAGCAATGTTCATAAATTTTAAAGCTCTTTAAGAATTACAAGCTCAATTTGTCTTATCAGCTTATCAGGGTTTCTGCGTGTTTAACTTTAAAGCATACTACATAAGACAGAACATTGTAAAGTATTACACAGAATGTCAGATTAAACAACCAATAAATATTATGACTGAAACCATAGTTACGCATATAAAAAACGTTATTGTTATTAACTACGGTATAAAAGATTTATTTTAATGTAATATTAACTAAAAAGTATATTTAATTAAAAAAAAAAAATTTACCCATTTGATGATGTTTTCTATCGTCATAGCGACACTTCATGAGAATTCGATGAACCTTAAAAATCAAAAACAAGAGTTTAATTAAACAAAGATCTTTTGGTAATGTTGCTGTTATGTTGATGATGACAACTGTTTGAAAAACTTAGTTACCACTCTACTTCTTTGTGCACTGTTAAAAAAATCCTCTTTGTTTTCAGGAAATATAAATCTAAAAAAACAAATACCTTATATAAAAAATAATTTGAATAAAAAATATGTTTTAAATTTGAAACTGGACTGTAGATAAAACTGTCGTACTTGTCAGCACGATCTATTCTGAAAGCACACGTGTAGCAATTTAACTCTTCGGGAATATCGGTTTCTTCTAGCTCAAATGGATTTCTGCAACAACAACAACACCTATCAAAACATTTTTCAGAGACAGTTCGTGTATCAAGATCATTTTCCTAAATGTGGCGGGAGAAGAAAATATATATTTAATACTTCAATTTAAAAAGTATGCTAAATGAGTTCAACACTCAAGTACAAACTGATATAACACGGTCTAGCGGTAAATGGATAACATAGAGATAAAATCAGTAGGGAAAATATTGACTATCTTATGTTACTCCCAACACCTAAAAAGACTCAACTTTTTCTTTATTAGAAAAGAAATGAATCTCCTTGTTTTACAAACCATATTTTAACCTTCACTAAACAATAGTATCAAAATTTATCGGGACTGGGACCAAGTCAGGCTACTATTTTTTAGCAGACACTATATACCAAGCTGTTGAAAAAATGTTTTTCTGAATTCTAATTGGTTAAGGACAATTAGTGTTTAATGAATTTTTTCTGCAATCTTATTGGTTAAAAGAGATAATAAAAAAATCATGTTAAAATTGCTTATGATAATCTTTTCAGAATATTTTAAGGTGCTTGTTTAATAAAACAAATCATGCTACCATGTAACCTCATGGTAAAAGATTTAGAAAGGGTAGAATGACCCCAGTGGATTTTTTCCACTGGTTCTTTTCCTTATTTAAATCTCCTAGAAAACATATAGAAAAATCTAAAATCGTAAGAAGACATTACAGTGTACCTAAACAGGTTTAATGCTATTTTTTATTAATCAACATTGAAGTGAGAACGAAGACATAAGGGAAGGAGTTTCAACGTCAATTTGACGGGCATATACAGCTAGTATATAATAATGATGTATAATACCCATCAGGAGAAAACCTATGCAAGGCCAGCAAAAAAGATTAAATTTCCCTAGAAAACTTGATAGAGATACAAATATCATGGATACTGTCACACTCCTCCGTTGTGTAAGATAGATATGATGAAATAAAGCGGCTTTGTTTAAAAAGAAGAAGAACTTCTGAGGTTCTGTAGAGTGTAGAACAAGTAAGGTCTACAGTGAGTAAGCTACAATTCCCTTGTTAAGCTTTATTATATTTGTAAGCAGCCTGACCTTTTTGAAATCAACGTATTTCAATTTTAGGTGTATCTTTCACCAAATGGATATATTTGCTGAAGTAATTATCAAGAAAAGATTACTAGTTAATACAATTTCATTTTCTTCTAATTAAAAAATAAAAGATCGCTGATTCTTCTTCTGTGTATGTAATCACAAAAACTGATAACATACATTTCTACTAAATTATAACAACTGGTAAAATGCTAATAAAAAATTGTAATACTACCTCTACAATAATCTTATCACCAATATCATATTGACTGAAAAACTCACAGTTACTTTCTGTCACCTTCTGAAAAACTACAAAACTCTTTGCAGGCATTTCTTTTAACTAAATAACAGAAAAACTATGTAACTCTTTGCAGGCATTTCTTTCAACTAAATAACAGAAAAACTAAAAAACTCTCTGCAGGCATTTCTTTCAACTAAATAAAAGAAAAACTACATTCTAACTAGTGAACAGATATTTATTACCAGATTACCAGGAAAATTGAAGAATTAATAAATACAAACTGAAAAAGATGAAAAATCAAGAAAAATTGTCAGGGACTTAAATTAAGTTTCATGACATAAGTTTAAATCAAAACCTTGTTCGAAATTCTTACACTATAATGTAGATCTTAAATGTTTCTTAACTTAATTTCATTACAATTTCGTAAACTTTCATGTGATAAATCACAAACTACTGTTATAAATCTACAGAAACTAAAATATAGTTCTACAAAAAACAAGCTCACTGCATTCAATAATAATTAATTTTATATTTTAAATCAAAATTGGTTTGATGTTATTGATAATAATGAATAACAAGAAATAACAAATTCAGGTTACAAACAATCACAGGTTCATAGCACAGTTGACAGGAACTGTAAGGATTCAAACTTTTCATTTTTTATAATTAATTTTTAAAAGAAGAAGCATTAAGTTAAACTTATATGGAACTAGTAGCTCAATTAACTTTAATTATATGTAGCTATATAAACATACTAATAAGATAATACAAACAATGAACCACTGTGTAAGCTGTACTGAAACCAGCATTATGAATAATAACTGTATAAATAATTCCTATGATATTACCTTAAAGAAATCCCATAACTTGAAATTAATTAAAACTGTCTGGCTGTAAGATGAAAAGCATTCTAAGAAAACTAAAAAGAAAAGACAAATAAATCACACACACCTTTAAGGGCATCTTCATTTTTATTTCTTCAGCTCCCTTGCACATAACATCCCATGGGATATGAACTTTTACAAAAACTGTTTTCCCATCAGATGAACTCTGTTATTTGTAAAAATTAAAATAAATGCTCACAAGAACCGAGATTGAATTCAAATTGAATGCAAAACTAATCTTACAGTGAAAATATTTACCTCAATATCTTCTCTTTCCAACTGTAGACCGTATCTTTTAAGATTTTTCTCATAGGCTTCCCTTTTAGCAGCTCTGTTTTTACGTCTTTCTTCATCGAGAAGCAATGGTTCATAAGCAAGTATAAAATCTATAGCAATAAAACAAAAATTTGTCTTGGTAGTCATAGATATTAGCATATATATAACACTGAATATGGAAAATATACGACTATACCTATTTTTCTTTTACCATCTCGAAAATAACAAGAAGTTTCACTCTTCTAAAAAGAAATATATACACATAAGACTATGACTAAAAGAAGTGAATAATAGCTTTAATGTTAATAGCATTCTTTGTTTTGTATCCTAGTAAACATTAGAAAATGGCTATACTTGCAACAAAAGCTGTGATACTATGCTACCAGGGTAAATAAAAATAAAACAAACATGTACTACAAAACTAGATTAATTATGATACAATGTATATATTATTTTTGGAGAAACCATTTATCAAAATAAGAATCAACTCAATGAAAGTCTTGGTAAGACAAACTTACAGCAGTGGTATTATTGACACTTAATTCTACCACCACATCATTTTCAGAATGCTCATTCTGTATAACTGTACCTTTCATCATCTCTCTACCATAATATATTTTACAGTGAGAAATAATTTTATTAGCTTTTACAAATTAAAAATATGTTATTGTGTATTTTTTAAAAAGGGTTTATATTGTATAATGTAAGATCTGATTGTTTATCAATCAGTTGAATTATAAATTAATAATTCAATTCTCCTCATATTTAGATATTTTCTCAAGTTTAGTTATACATAGAATATTTATAACCTACAAAATAATTAAACATAACAACATGATGAAAAGGGTCAAATAAAATGCTACAATCAAAGAAAAGCAAAGTTCATCTGAAGAGCAATCTTAAGGCTAGATCTTTTAAAAACTATTTTAATATAAATATCCATAACCAGGCAAAACATTTTTCTTGGTTAAGTGAAATTATTAATTTTTAATATAATCATATCTAATGAAAGAAAGAAACAAGTATACACTCAATGAATAAGAAATGTGCTATACTAAACGGAGGATGGTTTATAAGAATAAATAGAACACGGAAGATGTTTATAAGAATAAATAGAACACAGGTGAAAAACTTAGCTATCTTTCATAACAATGTAAGTTCAGTTATCAAATTCTATCTTACATTATGTAGTGCATCTTCATATAAACTGGAAAATGTATATCTTCATCATTGCTTTTTTAAAACATAATATAACATAATAAAAGTAAGCAGATGTCTATGGAGATTTTGACTTAACTTCCCCAGTAATTTTCAGTAATATGTTTTTAACACAGAAAAATATATTTAGTTTTTATTCTAAAATTACCTCTCGCTCCCGATAGTCATAAGTACCATTGTCTGTTTCATGTCTCACACCAGTGGATGGCCGAGTTAACACTTTACTAGGGATCTGGACTGTTTCATTTGTATTTGTTTCAAGAAGTTCAAAGCCAATCTTTGTTTCATCATCATTTGTAACAATGGCTGGATATGGCGTATTATTTGTTGCATTAACAACATCATACGCATAATTCTGATTATGACGAGCTACGACAGGTGGTGGGTAGTGGGCTGCATTGTCAAATGCTGCAATGAAAAAGATAATACATTTTTCATATCAGTTCATTTAAATTTCTGATGTTTTACAATTTACTGAAAAGTACTGCCACTTTTCAGGTTCCTCTTATGTGAGGGTTTTTAGGGGATCCTTCTCAATATAAAACTTTCAGGAAAACCTTTACCTGTGGATTTTTCAGGGAAACCTTTATAAAAGATGGATTTAAGTTTATGACATTTACATACCTGGGTAAGGGGGATTAACAACCGTAGATCCTACATATCCAATTGGTGAAGGTGGGTCATACATTAATGGAGAATCTTCTTTTTTTGTATATGGAAACTCCATTGTGATTACTCAAACATTTTTCATTTCAACTACCATAATTTCTAAAATATTCAAAAATTTGTAAAAAATTAAAAGAAACTATTAAAAACTGTAAAATAATTAAACTAGAATTTTATTTTCATATTTTTATATTTAACAGTTAAGTATGTATAGGAGAGGTACAATCAATTAAAAAAGTAATAAATAAATTAAGCACAAAAGTTAAACAAAACGAAAAAATTTCATCAATTTAGATCATTTTATTCTTTGCTCAAAGATATATATTATTTTACAAAAAAAATATATAAACTATTATTTACTTTTCTTCTAGAGGATTAAATAACCTTTCATTTCTTGCAAATAAAACTTTATTCATCAAAATTTGCATAAAGAATAAACAATTTAATTCACTAAACTTTGAAATAGAAATTCATGTGTATATAGTCAAAAATAATTTTCAGAATATGTTTTTCAAGTTTCATATTTTTCAAGTTTTGTATAAACATGTACTGCATAACATACTTTTGAATGAATACCCAATAAACTTTTAACAAATTTTGTATTGTTACACTCACAAAATTTCTTTCTTTTGACATTTTAGCATATGTTATTCGTATATATTAATATTTAATAGTTTAATAAAAATACATACGGTTGTACAACAGTAACAACTTTTTAAATCAAAAGCTACAAAAAATAATCTCCTTGAATAGGTTTTAATTCAAGTATAAATATATAAGACCATGATAAAGAAAATTGTGATATGTTGAAAAGTTTCAAATTAACAAGATATTTTGAGTTTTTGGGAAAAGACTTACAGATTATGTGCAACCATATGTAAAACCACTGCAACAATCTTTAAGAATTAACTTTTTTCAAGTTTAACAAAAGTTAAGGGTTATAATTAATAAATATTTAATTAATTGGGCTTTAATTATTGAATCAATCATATCATTCGAATAACTTAATACCTAATTTTTTCCTTTATACCAACAACATGAAGCGATATTTTTTACCTGATATATATACAGCTTTGTAATAATAAAGTAATAGAATATGAAGTTCCATAGTATATAAAGAGTTGTTTTTGAACCAAAAAACTTTTTTATTCAAACTTGGTTATATTGATCATATTATATTTTATAGTGACATGAACATGGCTTGTAAAGACTGTTGACACTCTAAATTTGACAATGTGAAAAAAGCATACCTATAGCCTCCATTCATAAAGTTTTATCAATAAGTTATATATTTTTAAAGTTTTTTTAATTTTTTACAAATATAATCTTCTATTTTTTTGTGGCAAAAAAAAAATAATTTTAAAGTGAATTTATAACACCTTTGTTTATCCGGATATTTTTATAGTTTAGAAGTGTGGGCAGCAGAACAGCCTATGTAAATATTAAAGTATTTCTTACCTTAAGATACTTCATGAGTGATAACTAAAAATTCCAATTAAAGATTTATTTTTAAACATTATGAATTATTTAAGAATATTTTTTTGTTTGGAACAACATTGAAGCAAGTGACGAAGATAATGTAAATAAAAATCTAAGTGAATTAGTCACTTGATGAGGGAAAGTTCACCATAAATTTGACCGGCATATAGAGCTAATATTATATAATTTGTATATGTTTTTTGGTGTTATTGTTGCTGTTTTTGAATTTATAAAGAAAAATTGATAGATCAAGAGATTTATAATATATATATATAGTATTTGTTTTTATATTGTGTCTTTAATTGTATATATTTTTAGTTGTTTTTCTCCTGTAAAGTACATGTGTATAATTGTTTGAATACACTTTAACTCTGCAGTGTGTATTATATATATCTGTATGTTCAGGTTTATTTTTGTGAATCAAAATCAAGGTTGGCATAAAATTCTCTTATTTATATGGTTGGAATTTGGTTATTCCATTCTTATCTGCTGCAATTAATAAAATATAGTTATAAAACCGAGAAAATTTGTTTCTGTTATGGCTAGCTAGGTATTATTATGCCTAACAACAAAACAGCTGTTTGTCAGTTTGTTATCTGGTGTCTGTCAGTTATAGGATATACCTGTGCAGTTGGGTGCACAATAATTGCTAATTATGAGCATCAAACCTAAGAAAAACAATAAGTGTTGAAAAGGGATATCTTTAATGCTGAAGGGAAATCTTGTATTTTAAAAGAGACATATGTCATGTTCCACTGCTTGCCATTTGTTTTCGTCGTTTCCATGCATATGGTGATTCCCGCGTTAAAACATTTGTTGACAAAAAAATTCAACCAATGAAACACCGTTGTTAATGAGGTTCATCAATTATGAAAACGTCATCTACTTTATATCGAAAACAAATCATTAAAATTTGAAAAATGGCAAAATAGATTTGTTTTAATAGTCTTTGCCGTTGATATCGGCCCTCAATAAAAGAAAATGTTAAGAATCGTTTATCAGAGAAAAATTACGTCCACGAAAAAATCGAAAAAAAATCAACAAAAGACCTGAATTGAAATCTAAAATTGAACAGGTAGCTTAGCTAGTAGAGCGATAGCACTATAATCGTATAGTCGTGGGTTCAAATCCCGCCTGGTTCTGGCTAAATGCAATACTGATTTGCGGCTAAATTTAATTTTAAATGCAGGTTCTTGTAGCTTGTTTGCGAGTGTTAGCTTTCCTTCCACATTAATATAGGAGTAAGCTCATATGAAAGTTGTTCTCATCCAGTTGTGAAAAGTTTTCATGCATCAGAAAAAGAACTGCCTCATCCAAGATAAGTTACGCATACAGGTGGGATTAAACACTAGGATTCGAAAGTTGGGCCTAACCTTTGACTAGGTTTTACTTCAATATTGGGAAGCAATGAGAGGGAAATTTTATTATACACATTTTAATCCCAGTTTTAGCCAGAATTGTTTGTATGGCGCGCAAAAGCGCTTTTTAATACTTTTTTTTAATTTGTACTATATTTTTAAATTTATAGCAACATTTTTAATTTATACTACCTTTAAAAAAATATCCTCACATGGTGTATATAGTTATGTTGTGAGATCTTACATGGTGTGTATGGTTACGTTGTGAGATCTTAAATGTTGTGAGTTCGTATGACTGCGGCTAACGTTTTTGCGTCGGTTATATTGTTATTGAAGACAGAGTTGTGTGTGTCACTTGCTCATTGGATGTTGAAGATATCCATCAGTTTGTTTATTTTACTGTCCTTCTGAGAGTGCAGATCTCTCTCTTTATATAGAATTGATTTGTATTGCCCTATAGAAGATTTATGACTACATATGAATTAAGGAAACGATATTTACCATCGAATATTATAAGTTTACCTGACTGTATTGGTAAACATCATTCTCAACATGTTAAATCAATTTATCGTTACGTAAAAATCAGTCTAAGCATTACTGCATCAATGTTTTAACTTTTGTTTGTAAAATATTGACAGAAAGAAAAGCAACCTCATTCTCATGATAATTGTTCGCTTTTTACTAAAGACGTAAAAACTAATGAAGTGTAAATACACAGAGGTAAAATTCTTCTGGTGATAGCAAAATTTTTGGTAATGAAGGTCAACCCTGGCAAATTTCAGTAATTGAGGTCAACATTGAGAAATACAAGTCAATCCTGAGAAACCAGAGATTAAAATTAACACTAATTAACAAAAGCTAAATTGAAACCTGAATGCACTATCGACAAGGGTATAGCACCATTGTATAGTAACAAAATACTTTATCCAGTAGATATATAAGTGAAAACAGCACCACTGTTCAGTGGATGTAATAGTAATATAATACCATATTCAGTGGATATAGTAGTAAAAACATTACCACCGTCCACAATGAATGATGGCGATGGTTAAAACAACAGTATTTATTTGAAGAGTATTATATACTATATTTAATCTAAATAATAAAAACAATTTCTATAAACAACTTTCACGACTTTCTAAGTTATATTACATTATCTACTAATAAATTACATGCTAATAGTCTAAGTTTAGCACCACGTGTATTAATGTTTATAAGGCCATTTTACAACAGGCATATCATATTCTGGAGTGTATACATATATTCTATTGTAATCTAAGTCAATATGAACCTTCTTGTTTTTTTTTAGTATAGATTTATTTCTGTTACGACCAGCAAGGTTTAAGTTAACTGGCATCGATACCGACAAACTAGCTTGTTTTTTCACATGTGGAAACGAATCGTGATCCCGAGTATTAATGTCTTCCCACGTGCGATTTTGACGCATAGTTTCTTCTTTTAACGATGCGTCACTTGCGGTCACGTTGTCTAACCACGAATACATGCGATTGGTAGCTGCTTCTGCAACAGATGGTAACGACGCCTCGGATCGAGACTTTCTTCGACTATCTGCTAGACTGTTTGAATCGAAATCTACTGGAATCGTACTTAGATCGATCGAATCTCTTAAAAATTTGCTTGTGTAAGAGAGCCTTCTCGGTACCGTAAGTTCTTCTATTCGTTTTGATGACTCGACTTCGTGAGAGAGAAGCTCCTTATTGACATTTAATTTTTTATTGATTTCATCTACTCTACTTTTTAAATCATGTTCCAATTCATTAGCTACTCTAACGTTATCCGCAGAAGAAGTAATTACGTTTAAAGTCTTTCTAGTTTCATGATCGTTTGTCATTTTAAACAGTCTTTCGTTTTTAGCATTATTTAAACTGGGAATGCGCTGTTTGTAATAATAAGTACTTCCTGATGCTGAACGAAGATTTGGTAACGACAACGACCGACTCTCCATGCTGACATTTTCTGAGATGCTTGTAGTATCAGAGATTTCATACTGTAGATTTTCTGCTGATGTGGAAGATATAGCTTTGCTTTCATCGTAGAGAGAAGGGAACTTCGATAGAAGCGTGCTTGGTCTTGCAGGATTATAGCTGTATTTTAATAGCATATCATCGGGAGTAGAATTGGCTAGTTCAGATTGATTTACCGCTCCAATTGTCTGGCTTGGAAACTTTTCATTGACGTGTTGTTTCTGAATCTCACTTTCTAAAGAAACTGAACTTTTTCCATTCCGTAATTCATAATTTGTTGATATTTTTTTATTTCTGATACTTAAACTAGCTTCACTATTGCGTGCACGATAGTTGCCGCCATTATTTGTATGATAGCTGTCGCCATTATTCGTATCATGTTTGTCGCTATTTATTGTGCGATGGTTGTCGCCATTATTTGTACGATAGTTGTCGCTATTATTTGTACGATGGTCATCGCTATTATTTGTACGATGGTTGTATTGATGTGTACCTGAGGATTGAGACATTTCTGTAGTTAACTCGTCGTCATTCTTATTTACTCCCTTATTTAAAATATTAGGAGTTGGCTTTATAAACCTGTTGTTTTGATAATTTTCTTTCATTATAGTTTCGTAAAGTACACTAGCTGATTTTGCTCTATCTCTGGCACTTTTAAACGTGGGTGCGATGACAGCGGGTGGTTGGTGATCTTTATAGGTGTTAGCAGACAACACACGTCGATGCTTTTCTTTTAAATCTTCCACGTGGGTGTTTGACATATTATTTCTATTAAAAGTGGCCCCTGGGCGCCACAGTACAGCACTGTGAGTTCTTTCATTGTATTCGGCAACAACTTCGTGATTAGCAGGGGCATTTTTAAGTTCCGTAGCTGTTGGTTCAGAATGGAAACGTTGGTTTCTAGGCGACGATATACGTCCATTCTCGTGATACTGCAAGTTTGAATCAACTTTACTTTTGACATGCGCATAGCGTCGAGATTTTTTCAAAGGTTCGGCTTTTATCGGTTCCATTTTGTTTCGACGATTCAATAATTTATTGTTTGTTTCCGTCTGTTTTTCATTGTCGCGTTTCTCGCGTAATGCCTTTTTCCATTCCCTTTCATTAGGTACTGTATATTTACCACCTTGTTTTATTGGTTCGGTACGTCGGCTCACAGGTGCAGCTGACTGACTATAACGTTTAGGTAGCATATCCAGAAAGTTAGAAGTATCGATATCTTTAGAACTTACGTCAGAAGATTGTTCCGTGATATACCAAGGTTTATCGAACGTAAGGTAGGAATGAAATTGTGAAACAGGTTGTTGCGCAGCTAATGGTTGCATTATACGAAGTAGCAAGGGCTGTTGCTACCTTATCATCGTTTAAAAGACAACTTTTACTTTGTTACCTTTTAAAAACCAACTAATAAAATTTAACTTATTTTAGTAAATCTGTTTTTCGTTGCTTTTATTTTGCTTATTCTTAGTGTTGATAAGATTAGCAAATTTTAATGGAGGGTCTTCTATTATTCATAAGCTGCATTCAGTTCACTTCAATCAACTTTATAAATAAGAACTTAATCATTCTCTTTCTCTGTAACTATAGCGCTATAGAAAAGTCACAGTAAGATAAAAATAGAAGGGAGCTACCATTTTTAAACAAAAAGTTATTGATTACAAAAATGACAAGATTTCTCTTTTCTATAAATTTTATAAAGCAATATTTCCTATACAACGTTTAATTACAAAAGAATCTACCCTAGAAAAATACTACGTAAATATTATTCGTGCATCTCAATTGTCACTTTCTCATGCCGATTCCCCGTGGTATCCGAAAGTGTCACAAGCAGGACTCCATTCCTTAACACAAATAAAATAACATGATCAATTCACTAAATAGTAACAGTTAAATCCAAATGACAAGTATAAATGGCGACATGTTGTTTTGACATTCTAGTAAAATAATTAAAGAGTACATTTACACACGCTCAAATTGATTGTCTCTCAGATAACCAAGATGACTTGTATAAATCTTACATGAGTAAAATTGCAGCTACAAATTTGGGTAATAAATATTAGGAGTGATGTTTTCTTTAGGTCAATCATTTTACAGCCGCTTACAATTAAACTTTCTTAAGAAAAACTTTTTTGTGAAAATGGTAGACTTTTGATCTTGACTTTGGTCTTTTATTTAAAAATCAAAATAGCTTTAACTAGCAAAGTTTTGTGAACATTAATTAATATTATGTTATATAAGAATTGAGTCTTCAATTTAATTTATTTCCTGGCAGATTCAATTCATAATGGATTCCAACAAACTGAAAGTGGTTGACGCTTCAAAAAAAACAACGAAGTTTTACGTTATAGTACAAAAAAATGGAAATATAAATATTTTAGGTTTTAGAACAAAAAACTTAAAAACATTATCATCGCTTTTGCAACTACCACAGAGCGTTAGATATGGAATTAATTTATTAATTAATATGGATACTTATTGTATTTATTTACACTCCGTTTTTATGTTATTCAGAGTGATCGTATGTCGTACGTATGTATTTACTTTTAAAGTAAATCAGTTGTCATGGCAACAGCCTATTATCTTTACATCAATTATGAATAACACGACCAGCAGACTTCTAATGAATATATTTTCACCATGACAACATGAAATGGTCAATAACAATTAATAAGACTCCCATAACATACTGTGACAGGAGACAACAAAACAGTTTGATAATTTTGTGGCGTGTATTTCATAGGGAGTTGAAAGAAAATCGAAGCATAACAACTCGAAGCAACAAACCTGTTAATTTCGAAATTTAACGTTAGCGTGTTTTTTTTATCCTTTTGTAATTCTTTTAGTGCAATCTAAAAACAAAATAAAAATAAAATAAAGCATTCTATTGCCTCATTTCTCTTGAAATAAACTTATTTCTCCACCAAACCTAAACAATCACATACCTTAGCTAATAGTTTATCCGTTCTACTAGAGTCATCATTCAATTCATACAAGCTAACGCAGACGGACGTCTAAACAAAACAAAAAAATATTAAAGAAAACAAAAAAAACAAATATCAAAGTAAACAAAAAAAAACAAATATTAAAGTAATCAAAACAAACAAACATTTAAGTAAACAAAACAAACAAACATTAAAGTAAACAAAACAAACATTTAAGTAATCAAAACAAACAAACATTTAAGTAAACAAAACAAACAAATATCAAAGTAAACAAAAAAAACAAATATCAAAGTAAACAAAACAAACAAATATTAAAGTAAACAAAACAAACATTTAAGTAAACAAAACAAACAAACATTAAAGTTAACAAAACAAACAAATATGAAAGTAAACAAAAAAAACAAATATGAAAGTAAACAAAACAAACAAATATTAAAGTAATCAAAACAAACAAACATTTAAGTAAACAAAACAAACATTAAAGTTAACAAAACAAACAAATATTGACGTTCACAAGGAAACGAGGAAATAGCAAAAATAATTGTCTATCAAATTTGATATATATAAAGTGAGAAAACCAGCTAAAGACAGGTGCTAAGAACAGTAGAAAATAAACAAACCTTTTGAGTACGATCAAACACACAATGATAAAGCATTAAAAGTTTTATTGAACTTTCGTTTCAATGAGCGCATAAAATTTATAAAATAATTTAATAACACGATGAAAGAGCCAAAATAATGTAGTGTAATAACGAAATCGTATCGGTAAGTAAAAGTCATGTATATTGATGCCATATAGAACGAAAAAAAAAATGAAGTGACTAAAAACTATTTTGTGTAAGCCAAACCAATCAATATAAACAATATTCTCACAAATGCGAAAACACATAATATACAAAAAAAACATAAAAAATTACTAGAAGTAACAATAGCATGGAGTCTATAAAAATAAACTAAGTTTGTTGAAACGCATACTGAAAACTGAAAGTGATGCTAGCAATAATTCCCTATATACTAAAGTACTAGGTTAATATTGAGTTAGAGACAAGACCTACTTGTACAGAAGGCGCCTCAAATGTACGAGTTTTCCGCAATGGAACAGGAGTGTTTTTTGATATTACGACTTCTAGCTTTTCTTTACCATGTTCATCAACAGTCTACGAATAAAGAAATTCTTATGTATAAATATATTTCATTCACATCATATTTATATGCATCATGAAAAGATCTTACTTTGATGGCGATATTTTTACTTATACATTCTAACTGTGAAGTTCTCTCGTTCATCACGTTATCATCTTTACCAGTTAATAAAGCAGCCTATTAAATAATATCAAATCCAATAGTCAAATTGAAGTAAGTAACGTGAAATTATATAGCCCAATGAAGAAAAATAAATATTTCTATCACCTGTAAAGCAGCGCCGTTAGATATAACTTCATCGGGACTTATTGATGTTAATATTTCAGAGTGAGAGAATCTTTCTGTAAACAACTTGAGTAGTCTTGGCATTCTAGCACCTCCTCCGATCAACAAAACCTGTTTACAAGAAAGATAAGAAACTTAAATAATATTTACCTCCTCTTGATTTGTGCCTTTGTTCATTTTTCAGAGGAAAAACAAGAAAGGTAGAAAAGCCGCAATGTGACAGGATGTGAAATCACGGCTATAAAACTCCAGCCTAACAACAACTCGACAGATAACATACTACCACCTATTATACATAACTTGCTTCATTCTTACTTTTTCTATATTTTGGTACTTCATTTCATTGTCAGCAAGTAATTCATCCACCATAGCTAAACATTTAGTGAACAAGCTGGAGCAGAGTGTTTCGAACTTTACCCTGTATCAAATATTATATATATTATAATATAATAACATACTAAATGTTCATATGATCGATAAATTTGTAAATTTTTCTTTAAGTAGTAAACTTGTACCTTGTATGTACATCACATTACATCAACTTGTATGAACCCCACATTACATCGCCTTGTATGTACATCACATTACATCAACTTGTATGAACCCCACATTACATCAACTTGTATGAACCCCACATTACATCAACTTAAATGAACCCCACATTACATAAACTTGTATGAACCCCACATTACATAAACTTGTATGAACCCCACATTAAATCAACTTGTATGAACCCCACATTACAT
>JAUELD010085286.1:4016-15340 GCA_031471615.1 Aglantha digitale | reverse complement strand
ATTTTTTCTAATGTTGAATTTTATTCTTGGCCAAACATTTAATTAAATGATCAAATGTGTCAATGACTTTGACTTTGAACATGGAAAGTATAGTTTGTAGATGTTAGAAAAAAATTCTTAAAATCTTAAAATTTCTACAAGATTATTTTGCATTTGGTTAAGATCTTTTATTTAGAATAATGTCAATTAGACCATATTAGCTAAATGAGCCGAAGATGTTAAAAAATAAAACCTTAGTTAATCTTTTAAAGGAGGTATTCCAACAAATTTGCTAAGATATTAAATACGCTGTTAACATTGAATTTTAAAAATTTAAATTCCACTAAATTCCATGTGTTAAAAACCATACCTTGTTATAATATATTTCAAACAACTCCTTCTAATAAGTTTATACTGTTGATTTATTTTACTCAACAACTTACAATCTTCTTGTAATTCATTTAAATAATTTTGGCGTAAAACTAAAACCCAGCAAAGGAGACTCGATACATGTTTCCGGAGTATTTTGAAGAAAATCTTTTTTTAAAGATTTTTTCATGAAAGTACTAGTAGAAAAAAATTTACTACCGAAAAGCTCTTGAAAGAAAATTTTGTCTATGGAATTTTGATTGTTCATGTTTCTAAAAATATCTAAGTGTATTGAGTGTCATGAATGAAATTTTGCATAACTGCCAAAAAAGTTTAGGATCCATTTACTCTTATTGTTTTTTTTATTATTTATGTAGGTCAGTTATCTGTGAAAAATTTGGATTATGAATCCCACAAGAGTTACAATCTTCATGTAACTGCCGATGATGGTAGTCATGAAGCAAAAGCCACTGTGAATGTGGTTGTGGTGGATGTAGATGATCCACCACATTTCGATAAATCCATGTTTGCAGCTGTTGTCAAGGAAGGTAGTAAGGGGAAAACAGTAGTAAAAGAAATGGAAGTTACAAGCCCTGT
Source organism: Aglantha digitale (assembly GCA_031471615.1). Taxonomy (NCBI): domain Eukaryota; kingdom Metazoa; phylum Cnidaria; class Hydrozoa; order Trachymedusae; family Rhopalonematidae; genus Aglantha; species Aglantha digitale. Next base: position 14,395 of record JAUELD010085286.1, on the reverse strand, counting down.
TAGTGGCAGTCACAAATGTGAATGGAATTACGACGTTTCATTAGATGTGTTGGCATTGTTTTCATTGACCACTGGATTAAAGTCGTGTGTTGTGGAAGTGCAAGATGGGGCTGTGATTGCCTGGAGCAAGCAGACATCAAAGTTTAAAGTTACAATCAATGCAGTAAACAAGAAAAAACCTGTAGAGGTGACATCAACTTTATTAGAAAGTGAGCATTTTATGTTTGTCTGTCCTTTGGTAATTAAAATACCTCAAAATTTAAATCAATTTTATTCCTTAAAACTTCCTTTAAAAGTGCCTGGCCCATCATTTTACTTATATGTGTTTTGAATGTTGGATAGCATTTGAATCCTTTCTCTAAATTTTAAGAACTGTCTTTATTAAATAGTTTTGTTAAAGATATTCACTTATACATTTGTTTTGTATCTTTTGTATACTTATTTGTTTTGAAATGCTTCTTTTAGTAACCATTCAAGATGTGAATGATCATGCTCCAATGTTTTCTCAAACTTCGTACGCAGTTTCTATTCTTGGTGAAGTGGAAATTGGTAAACGTGTCATTCAAGTATCTGCAACTGATAAAGACGATGGCATGAGTGGAAGGATCATATTTGATATCAAAGACAGTGCAGATTCTATGCTGTAAGTTTTGTTCACTAATTTTTTTTTTATTTTACTAATTTCAACTTATTTCAAATATTGTGTTCACTAATCAAGTTCTTATGTTTCTGATACTATTTAAAAAATCACTAAGCAAATCATCTCATTTAGGCGGTAAGGGAATCACCATTCATCTGTACATGAATTACACTTTTTAGACAAATTACATCTGTACACTTCATGATAATAATAATTTTTCTGTTTGTTTTATATTACTCATTTAAACTATTTTTGATATTTCTGATTTTACTTGTTTTCAGATTCAAAATTAAACAAAATGGTGATATAGAGGCGAAATCATCATTGGAGAAGAATAGACAATATGTGTTAACAGTTGTTGCTAGGGACCATGGTATAAACATTAGTATTGGTTTGTTTGTTATTGAAAAGTCACATGGAACATTTCAAGTAATCTGGAACTGTCTTTATGTAACATGTATTAAAGAAAATATGTATTTTGAAAACCCTGTACTCTGACAAATATTTATTTATCATTAGGTACAGTTCCTATGGTAACACCTGTTAAAGTTTTCATATCTGTACATGACTCGAAAACTGTTTTACCTAAGTTCACTTCTAACAAAGAAAAGCAGATTTCTGAAGATGCCCCATTAGGATATTTGAGTCAGCTTTTGGCTGGTAACAATGTTAAGTACGAGATTGTAGGTGGTAACACAAAAAAATTGTTTGAAATTTCAAGCGGTGGAGAAATGCGACTAATGAAGAAATTAGATTATGAGGTATCGAAAAAGCATGTGTTAGTTGTGCGGGCCACCGAAGTTGGAATTCCATCGCGTTACAAAGAAATCCATTACACAATCAATGTTGTTGATGTTAATGATAATGCACCTAAGTTTGCAATTGCAGATGTCTCTAAGCCTGTCACCATTCATATCAGTAAAAATTCTCCCGATGGAAGTGTGGTGTTCAAGGTATTGTAAAATTTAAATTTATTCCTTGGTAGGTGTAAAATTTAATTAGTTAATTGAAAGTTAGTTCAAACTAAAATTTAAGATGTTAATATTATAAAGAATTCATAGTAACTATTTGAAACATACTTGATAAGTTAGGTCCTGCAATGATTGTTTTTGTTATTTTATATATATATTATATTTGTTATTTATATAACGCAAAAATGAAGAGAGAATCATTTCTTTATAATAATATCTTATTACAGCAAATGATAATGTATATTAAAGAGATCTGTTTGTATAGGTGAAAGCTTATGATGTAGATGGTGGGGAGAATGGTAAGGTGTCATACATGATCACTGAGGGTTGGGTACCATTTCAAATAGATAACACTGGCACGCTATCAACAACTAGAGTTATAACGTACGTGCTATGGTTAAACTAATTTACAAAACCTTATATATTTACTGCTCTTTACGCTCTGTTTTCTTGATACAATATCATGAGTTTATCTCCTTTATTTTCTACAGTGATGACGTCGGCTCGAAAATCTCATTCAATATACGTGCCATGGACAACAACCGCAACAGTGAAAGCTCTGTATTGTCGGTAGTAGCTGAAATCCAAGATGGAGTTACTCCTACCATTTTTATGCAACGCATGTACACAGCCACCCTAAACGATAATGTGGAGGTAGGCACCAGTGTTCTGGATGTTACTACTAACGACAACAATCGAATGTCCTCCGCAACGTTTAAAGTAGTCAATGGCAACGAAAATAACTCTTTCTGTATTGATTCAACTAAGATTTTATACGTCCAAAAACCATTAGATTTCGATGTCTACCACGTTAAAACGCAGACATTATCTATTGAGATGACAAGTGGTTACCATACCTCTAAAACCAGCGTGGAGATTACAGTTAAAGATGAAAATGATAACGCACCCATTTTTGCGAACGGAGTGGGTCCGATATTGATTGACGTCTCTGAAAATAAACCAGGTGAAAATACTTTAAAAATTACAGTACGTATTCAACGAGAGGTTTATAAGTAGCTTTCAACCATATCTCGTGTTGAATTGATAGAGGCGGTTTTATCACACATGCGGAAAGTATCATCTGCATCATTTATCTACAAAATATATAATTGAAATTGAAATAAGGTTGCACTACACGCAACTTTGTTAACCCCAATTGTACCTAGCCCCAAAAGTGTCAGCAGTTTTATACTATGACATATTTTTAAATCCTTAATAATTCTTGTTTTGTGTAGCGCGTTCAGTGATATACACGGCTAAAGCCACCGATGCAGATTCAGGAAGTAATGGTAAAATTACCTACTCCATACATCACGTGATCACCAAAGATTACACCCAATCTGATTTATTTGACATTGATCCGTTCAATGGAAAGCTGTCAATCAACAAAATGTTGAACTTCGAACTTGCTGATAAACATAGAGTCTATATTAAAGCAAGGGATGATGGGAAGGAAGAAAGATACGGTAGGATGTTGTTTCACATTGTTTTAAAAATGATGAGCTTACCCCCAATGTGCAGGTTTCGTGTGTTTTGTCTCCGCCCTCCTTTTTCGAAATGGGTGTTTGTATTGTGCTTATTTTTATATTTTATAGCCCTACAAGAAGTCCAAATCATTGTTCTTGATGAAAATGATGAATTACCGACTTTCTCCGAATCGGAATACATCGGATACATCGACACAAATGCTAAGCCAGGTGATCACGTTATTACAGTGTTTGCATCGGATTTCGATAGCGGCAAATTCGGTAAGGTGTCATACGAAATCATAGGTTCCAACTATGACGGCACCTTTAGCATCGGTCCGACGAGTGGATTAATCACCCTGCTGAAACCTATCGCGTTGCAGGATACCCAGAAGTTTGAACTCTCTATCCGAGCCCAAGACAACAACCTTGGGGCACAAGGAAAGGTGAAATTGTTTGCTATAACGAAAGAAGGACCCCCGAAATTTGCATTGAGTAAATTTACTTTTACCATTGATGAAAATACGGACCCGTTAAATAAAATCGGTACAGCTAAAGCTACTAGTTTAGATATGTTAAAGTACAGCATTATTCGCGGGAATACAGCAGACAAGTTTTACGTCGACAGTCACACAGGGTCGATCTACTCAAACCAGAAGCTGGATGCCGAGGAGCAGCAACAGTACGTACTGTACGTGCGTGCTACAGACCTTTCGGAGCGTTTTGCTGAAGCTAGTGTTGAAGTAAACGTGGTCAATGTTAATGATAACCGACCCATGTTCAAAGCTGCAGTCGGAGGTCTTGTAGAAGCCGTAGTCGTACGGGATGCTAGCATCGGTACTAAAGTCATTGATGTACAAGGCTATGACTTAGATGTAGGGGATAAGTTGACATATACCATCAATACAGCTGCTGCACGTCCGTTGTTTCAAATAGATACTAAAGGTGTCATCAGAACAATAGCTTCTTTGCAAAATCGAGCGTTAGGCTCGAACGTGATGACATTCGAAGTGGTTGCTAAGGATACAGATAATGAGCAAAGCAAAGTTCAAGTGCGTGTTGTTCTTGTGAGTTATAAACCAGGCACCCTGGAAAGGTATGTGTCCGAAGATAGAAAGATATCAGACGGCTGGTTTATCAAACAAGCCGATTCATTAGGTAACCAATACCCTGTTGCTAAGTTTAAAATTGTATTTCCGTCCAATAACCCGTTTTCCATTGACGAAGGATCTGGTTTTATCGGATTAAAAAAAAAATTAGACTATGAAAAGATCCAAGAATATCATATCGTGGTAGAGGAGATAAACCAAAACAACAAGAACGAGTACACAAATTATGACGTTAAGATTATCGTCACTGATGCTAATGACAACGCACCTGTGTTCACGATGAGCGATTTCACTGGTAAGGTAAACAAGAACGCACAGCCTGGTACGAAAGTGTTGACGCTTTCTGCAGTCGATCCTGACAGCGGGGATGCGGGTAGTGTTGATTTCGAGATCAAAACACAGTCAGTGCCCTTCTCCATCGATACTATTACGTCAGAGATTACAACATCGTCATATTTCATCACAGAAGACTGGTATAATATTTCCGTGCAAGCATCTGACAGGGGGATACCACCGAAATCAAGTCAACCAATAACTATTTACATTAAGACAGGGGATAACCCTCCGGAGTTTGAACAAGCGATTTATCAGTTTGAGATTTCTGAGAACTCCCAATCAGGCAAAATTATCGGTAAAGTTTCGGCTTATAGTTTGTCTGGGATACCAATCCAATATACCATCGAGGGTGGAGATCAGGAAAATGTGTTTATCATAGACTCACAAGGCCAGATATTGTCGCTAGGGAATCTTGACTTTGAATCAGGTCGCTCTTCGTATTCACTTACCATCCAGGCTAGCGAGATAAGTACTCAGCCTTTAACATCAACTTGTAACGTCATAATTAAAATCGTCAATGTAAATGACAACGTTCCCGAGTTTACTTTGGTTGAGTATCGTAGTCCCAACATAATGGAGAATGTGCGTATCGGGACGACGTTAGTAAAGGTCAGCGCCACTGATTGTGACTGTAGTGAGACTTGCGAATGTGCGGGTGGTTTGCTTATGTACAGCTTGCAAAATTACGAAGATACGTTTCAGATTGATCACGTGACCGGTGCTATCAGAAACATTCGAGCATTAGATTACGACACAGTTAGTGAGTACAGGTTCCAAGTGAAAGTTCAAGATAGCGGCGATGTCCCTCAATACGGTGTCGCTGATGTTGTTATTACGTTGTCCAACGTCAACGACAATTCACCTGTGTTTACTCCCGATAATGCAGTTGTGTCGGTAGCCGAAAATATCCGTGCCGGTACCATTGTTTTGACTGTACAAGCTAAAGATGCAGATGGAGATAGAATAAAATATGCCATTGGATCAGGCGATAAAACTTTATTTGAGATCGGTAAAACGACTGGTGTCATACGTGTGACGTCACTCAAAGATCCGTCGTTTTTGAAGGACGAATACGTGCTCAATATCACGGCGTCGGACGGCGTAAACGAGGGCGAATACTCACTGAAGATCATGATCGAAGACATCAATGATAACAGCCCGGTGTTCAAGTCCTGTTCATCTTACAGACCATTCATCATGGAGCAAGCCCCCACAGGGACTGACGTGATAAGGGTAAGCGCTGTGGATACCGATAGAGGAAGAAACGGGGAAATCGAATATGAAATCCAAGAACCTCAAAAAACAGGTGTTGATTTCTATGATACCAGTGATTTTAAAATTGATAATGCAACTGGTTTGATTACATCTAACAAAGTATTTGATAGGGAGTTGAAAAGTAGTTACATCGTATTGGTGGTAGCATTAGATGGCGGGCATGGACGTTCTGCGTCAGAAAGAAATTCGGCGAGTTGTCAAATCGAAATTCAAATCACTGACATCAACGATCATACCCCCGTCTTTTCTGTGCAAAAATATGATATATCAATCGCTGAAAATACTGACCTCAAATCGGTGGTGTTGGAAGTTAGTGCCCAGGACCGTGACGAAGGGACAAATGCCAATGTGAAGTACTCAATCAAACAACCCATGTTAACTCCTCAGTTTGGTATCGACGAAAACACGGGCTCTATCTTCGTTGCATCGTCATTAATGAACCAGCAAATGTTGTACAGTTTCACCGTGCAAGCAGCCGATAGTGGTATTCCACCCAGGTCTACCACCATCGAAGTGGATATCAGTGTGCGCCGCTCTAACCCACCCAGGTTCAACAAATTAAATTACAGGGCTTTCTTGCGAGAGGACACAAAGCCTGGTGAAATTATTTTAACTGTAAATGCTATATCGCAGGCTAAAGATGATACCGACCGGAAAATATACTACAGTATTTTACCTGGTAATCTACCGTCAACCAATAAACCGCCTACTTTCACTGTTGATTCGTCTACCGGTGCGATCAGGGTAGGTAAGGTGTTGGATTACGAAATGTTGAAGGAGTACGTACTGACGGTAGGCGCTATGGATGGGCGTGATTTAAAATCGAATGTGAAAGTGTACATCAACATATTGGATGTCAACGACAACACACCCCTGTTCGTGCTCAGCAGTTACATACTTGGTAATGTAGCGGAAGGGAAGCGACAAGGGCAAATCGTAGAAATCGTGAATGCAACTGATGCGGATTCAGGGGCTGCAGGTGAAGTGCGTTATTCATTGGAAGACAGCAAAGAATCGAAATACTTCAGCATCGATCCTATGACGGGTCAGATTCGTACGAAAGTCGTATTCGATCGTGAGAAAACGTCTAAAGTGACGTTCAATGTGAAAGCTGAAGATCAGGCAACGGTGTTGAAGGACCGACTAAGCAGTATAGTGTACGTCTCTATACAAATTACTGACGTCAATGATAACCCGCCGACGTTTCAGAAATCTCGCTACGAAGAAGTGATCGAGGAGAACTCGAAAATTGGTTCTGACGTTATTGAAATTCAGGCTTCCGATGCCGATACTGGAGGTAATTCTAAGCTGAATTATTATATCGTGTCAGGGAATGATAAAGGCTACTTCGGCACACGTTCAATACATCGGGCAGGTGGAGAAAGTATTGGTTACATCACCATTGAAAGAAAACTTGACCGAGAAGATGAAGATGAATTCGAGTTGAAGATAACAGCGAGTGACTCGCAGTACAATGCATTTACATATGTTAACATCAAGGTTAGTCTTCCTACAATATTTTACATCCCTCAATACTCTAATCTCCTTTCCTGTGAAATCCTTTTTATACAAGTGGTAATGGATTGTACCAAAAGTCTTATGTTTTCATTGGTAAAAGTAGATTGATTGAAGTTTAACAGTTGCTTTATCTGTTTACCTCCTAGGTGAAGGATGTGAATGATAACGATCCAGTTTTCATAGCTTCCTTTTACAACGCTTCCATCCCTGAAGACGTGTCTTATGGGAAGTTTGTGACAGAGGTCGTGGCCACGGATAAGGACACAGATGCTGTGCAAGCACCCATCACATATAAACTTGCTCAGGAAACGATCGGCTATTTCGTTATCGATCCTAACACAGGAGTGATCACTACTGGTAAATACTAGTTGTTGTACTACTAGTTGCTGTTTTTATTTTTTTTATTATTATTTGTTGTTTGTTGTTATTCTGACTTTTGGAGTTCGAAAAATATTTGTTGTTTCATATTATTTAGGGAAAAAGGGTTTCGATCGTGAGAGTAAATCAGTGTTTACGTTCCTCGTGTTTGCGTCCGATGGCGTTCGGACAGGCTCGGCATCCGTAAAAGTGGACATCTCTGACGTCAATGACGAAACTCCAGAATTTCTAAATGGTCCCTATAAAAGGTTTGTGAAAGAAAAACAAAAGAGTGGGGCACCTGTGGGTTTTATTTTAGCAAGTGATAAAGATATTGGTAAGAACGCCATGATTACATACTCGTTGAAACAAGATGCCGGCCGGTTCTACATCGAAGAAAATACCGGTTTGATTCGAACGAAAGTCGTTCTGGATCGAGAAAGTAAAGAGAATGTTTTTAAGATTATAGTAGTAGCTACAGATCGTGGAGATATATCGCTGAAAGGCTCCGTGGAGGTGACGGTCGTGGTCACAGATGCTAACGATCAGTACCCTGAGTTTCTACAGGATTTCTTTAAAACCTCTATGAAAGAGTGCTCTCCTATCGGTTCATCAGTTACTCATGTGAAAGCCACCGATAAAGACGAAGGGTTGAATGCAGAGCTCAGTTATTCGATCACTCAGGGAAACACCCCGAGAAGATTTCGAATCGATCCAGGCTCCGGTGAAATCACCGTTGCTCATCGCTTAGACTTTGAAAACGAAAAAGGCTACCAACTGATTGTGAGTGTGCGGGACAAGGGTTTACCCCAGCTGGTCTCCAAACAAGTGGTGAAGGTAAACATTACGGTGGAGGATTGCAACGACAATCTACCCATATTCGAAGAGCCTAGTTACACGGTGAAACTACGTGAAGACACTGCTATTGGTACAGTAGTCATCAAAGTCACCGCTTCTGATATCGACACTGGTGCGTTTAAAGAATTTGTGTTCGGTATAGTTGAACCGGACGAGAACTACCAGTTCATCATAACCACTGAAGGGACTGTTGGGACCGTTTTATTGGACTGGAAACTTGACCGTGAGAAGAAACCGCAACATGTGCTCAAACTGTTTGCTCGTGATAAGAGCGGGTTGAACTCCCTCACCGGGTATGCTCAGCTGACGGTGGATGTTATCGACGTCAATGATAACGGTCCCATCTTCAAAACGCCTGATTTTTGTGGAGCTGTAATGGAGAATGTTAAGCAAATACAAGAGGTAGCTACGATCGAGGTGAGCGACCCTGATGAGACCGGTAGATGTCCATGCACTTTCGATATTGTGGAAGACCCTTCTAACCTTTTTGTTATCAAACCTACTGCTAATGGTAATATCGCAAAAATCAAAACCAAATCTAACACCATGTTTAACCGTGATAGAAAGGGTAAGCAGATGTACAAGCTCAAGATTTCAGTGACAGATAACGGGTCACCCAAACAGACCTCTTATACGTACGTTTACGTGGAGGTGGGGGATAAGAATGACAACGTCCCTTCAGACGGGGGTGTTTCGAAGATACTAGTGAATGCGTATAAGAACGAGTTTAGCACTGGCAACATAGGTAATGTGTATATCATAGATGACGACCTTGGTACGGACGATCGCTATGCACACGTTATCACCAGTGGTGGAGATCTGCAAAAGAAGTTTAGAGTAGACGAACACGGGATGATCTCAGCGAATATGCCATTGTCACCAGGTTCTTATCAGTTCAACGTTCGCTCCACGGAACGCAACGGACGTGGCGTTTCTGTAAATAGTAAAGTAGATGTGACTGTTAGAGGCATATCCAAACAACTGCTACAAAGTAGTTTGCCCCTAAGGATGACTGGACTCACGAAGAGTTTGACTTGTAAAGATGTGAAATACCCTGAGATGGAGGGTGTGTTAGCTGAAGTTCTAGGTGTAAGCAGAGAGCAGGTAGTAGTATTTAGCTACATGAACGTACCTAAACTCTACCGTGGTGTCGATATTTGGTTTTCAGTGCTTAAATCTAAAGGGATGAACGTAAATGGCATGGATGCTGTTTACATGAAAGCCATTGATATGTCCGTCATAATACATCGTCAAAAGAACATCATAGAAAAAAGAACAGGTAGAAAGTAGTTCTTGTAGATGCGAAGAAAACATTCTAGCTAACTAACATCAATTCTCTACTTTATTTACTAAGTTCATTTATTTTTTCAGGTGGAAAGGTTATGTCAATAGGTATAGACGCATGCGCGAAAGAAACATGTAACGCAGGTTTTTGTTACAACGATATTCATCCGATGACGTCACGTTCGATTATTTCCAGTGATAACGGCATGGTCCCTCCTCCTTCTACCTCTCAATCATTTGTTTCCTTGGATGTTTTAATGAAAGCTGTGTGTACATCGAAACCACGAGTAGCTGATAGTTGCCTGCCAAATAACCCTTGTCGAAATGCGGGAACTTGCATAACGATCAAACCTACGGGATTCAGGTGTCACTGTCTCACAGGTTACGATGGTCCTAGGTGCGAAAAGACTACGCGTTATATTAAAGAGGGCGGCTACTTTTGGTTGAAACCAATCAGCTATTTCTTCGAAGGGGCTATCTCGTTTGAGTTTAGAACTACCAATGAAGATGGCTTGTTGTTTTTCCATGGACCCGTTTCTAAATGTATGTAATCTTAGTTTTCCTT
>JAUELD010085176.1:7242-19910 GCA_031471615.1 Aglantha digitale | reverse complement strand
AAAAAAACTTTGTACAGCTAACTTAGTACAGTTGACTTGGTACAAGGTATTAATCACTAAAAAAAACTTTGTACAGCTAACTTAGTACAGTTAACTTGGTACAAGGTATTAATCACTAAAAAAGTATTCGGTGCAGCTAACTTGTTAACTTGGTACAAGGCAAATGGTCACATGATATTACGAATGCTGCAGAGCTCATTGTCTACACAAATTATGACTGGAAACAAGCCTCTGTAAATGCCATTGTACTTCAAACATTCTCTCCAAAGCTACGCGAGCGTGCCCTTCAAGAGAAGATTACTTATGATGAGTTATTGCGTATTGGTATTGCCAAGGAACAATCTGCTAAAAGAAAAGCTTTGATGGAACGTATATTAACAAAAAGCAAAAAGTTGAATTTCTAGCTATATGTTTAAATAAGTAAATATCATAGCAACAATCTAAAAACAATTCCAAAATAAATTTTAGTCATGCAGACAATATGTAGTTACAATCTCTTATATTTTCAAAAATCTAATCATAAAAAAATTAAGCAATTTTTTACATGGTAACATTAACTCATCTACTTTGTTATTCATAAATTATAACTATATAAATTTGATAAAACAACTATTGTTAAAAAATACATTTTGGGCAAAGAAGTAAATAAGAAGTTTTAATATAATGCCATATAAACCAGTTTGAAATCAATTTTTCATTTGCCTTTATCAAAAAAAAACTACAGAATATATATTTAATTAGATATTGAGAAAAATATCGACTTCGATATTAGATAAAATAAGAGGGAATAACTTTTGTCAACAATTCTTTATCTCTGAAACAAACCACAGAAATTAAAGAATGGTCAGTGAGGAAGGTCTAAGACAGAGGTCCAAACATAATTATTGATTGATCTCATATATGTTGCGTGAGTAAACACACAGCACTATATTATATTATAATCATAGGCTGAATAATACTAATTATTGCATAGACTTAAATCTACTAGAGGAAAAACACATTTGACGATAACATAAAAAAGACAATTTTTGGTTCGGTCAGAACTTCCACTTATCTGCGATGGAGACTTAAATTTTCCAGAAAATGTAATCAGCTTTGTATTTGTTCTTAGCATTATCTAATAACATCCTTTACAATAATACTCATTAAAAATAGACTTTGTAATTCTTTAAAATAGTTTTTTTCTATATTGACCCCAAGCTTTTTTGATTTTTTTGCTGGTACATAAATATTAGGTACTTTTCTGCATTGCATATTTACTCCTGGCTATAGCAGCCGGTGTATGTATTAGCAGAAATAAAAAGGAGTAATTAGCTACTTAAAATGAAGATACGAAAGTATAAAATAGCAACGACAAAGTCGGCTTTAATAACCCCTGCTTAATCTTCTCTAAGAAGTTCAAAACCTCACTTCATCCTCACTTCGGGTTGCCGAGGTTGCCATAAACCTCTGAAATACATAATCGCTAACAATTTAAACAAGAGGTTGGAAATTAGGGTTGCCGAGGTTGCCATGAAACTTTAGACTACCCATCGTTACGTACCATTGAACAAACGAGATAAAAAAATTCGGGTTGCTCGGGTTACCTGACATTTAATGCTCTTTCGTAAAGAAAGGTGAAAATATAGCTTGCCTTTGTCTTACTGCTAAAATTTCATTAAGGTGATTATAGAATTTAGTAAAATTAACAAAAATATAGTATATAGGTTAAAAGAGACACCTGGAAAGTGAATTTTGCAAAAAAAATCCCTTTTTTCAATCTGCAAGTTGTCATCTTTTTTGAAACCCAGAATGCAGTTGAAATATTTCTAGTACTTATCGGAAGATCCATGAGTGAACAACGTTTTAATTGCTTTAGCATGTTCTTGCTAGAGGTTATCAATTAGTTATAATAAATTGACTATCTACTTTATTAGAACTCATTGGAAGTTATCTCTTTACAAAGGCGGTTAGCAATAGTTACCATATCTCAGATTGAGGACTAAAAAAATATATCATACGGAGAGCTTTTTACACGCAGAAATGTTTTGCACTCCATCTTACATAATAATTAATTTTGTTTCGTTCGAACGTGTATTTTTTTCATTTATTTGAGAAAAATAAAATTAATTGAAGGGTTAAATCGACGAGTGTTGATTTTAGAAAATTCAAAAGAATTGAAATTCAATTTAACTATTACAAATCAACAAGCTTCGTAAAAGCAGGCTGTAAAAAGTGGAAATAAAATAAGTTTAACATTAAGTCTCGACATTAGAAATTCAAGTTTACCTTACCAACATGAAGTCGAGTGCTAGTCGATTGAGAAGGGAAGGCAGAAAAATAAAAATAAAAAAAGTTTCATTAAGAAAAGCGAATTTATACGAAAAATAATAGTTTTGAAAACAAATAGTATTTTTCAAGACTGCAAATACCATAATATTTACGATGATTTGTGAATAGAGCAAATCCATTCAGCATCTAGACCAATGAGAATTCTCTCCTTTATGTTTTTACATATTCTGTGGTACCACTTTAAACATGTTGTACATTCGGCCATATTTCTAAGTAAAAAAATCAACTTTCTTTCAAGTTAGGTTAAAAAATTAAGTTGCTTAGGGAGTTTTCAAATATAAATAATATATGTAATAAATAAAATTATTACATATTTATTATATATACTAAAATAACATAAATTAATAGTTTTTGAGCTAAAAGTATGCTTGGGGATTGTTTTTGTTTTTTTTCCCGCGTGTGATTTATATGTATGCGGTTTTATATGTCTAATGAATGACTAGAGTAAACTTTTAAACCAATTTTCTAAATTTTGTTCAGTTATTTAATGCTGCATGGAAAACCAAATAACGTCTCAAGAAAAACCTCAATTAAGTGGATATACTTTGGTAAACTTTTTCATTTTATGAACAAGTTATGAACTAAGAAATACTCAATCCCAATCTCGATGCTCCACGAAAAAGATAATTTTGCTTTGAAATTTTGCGCAATTTGTAAATTTGTACTTTATCATTGTATAACTATTTTATCTTCCATTAATTTAATTTATTTTATTTTAATAAATTTGTTTTATTTTCTTAAACATTAGATAACAACATTCAAGTCCTATGAAGAATTTAAAACTGAGTTATTTCACCACGAAAATGAGACTATATCTAAGTACACGATTGTTAAAGAAACAAACGCCTTGGTGTTGGTGAATCAACTGTCAAATAATCAACAATTAAATAATATTTTCAAAAAACCAAACTTGAATAGCAGATTTAAAAAACCTTACTGAAAAATGCTACAACTTTAAATGAGAAGATGTTGAAAATCTGGAAGATATAAATGCTAGTACTGAACACCTACTTATGAAAGCTCCCGAGTTTTTGAAAAAAAATGTAGATTTAGTCGAAAGAATTAATGGCGATTCTAAAAGAGTTACTAGTAGTAAGCGTAAATGAAAACTTGACAAATGTTACCACAATTTAAGCGATTAAAACCCAAAAATACGCTTTTTAGCGTATTTTTTTTTATATAAAAAATATCCTTTCTCTACCAGAGTTGGAACTAAAATTGACACGATGAAGCAATAATATAAAGACAAACTAAAGCTAGCAATGTTGGAATGACCAGTAAAAACACCAACACAAGACAACATAATAATCAAGTTATTGTAGAAAAGAAACCATCGTTATGCATCTTAAGAACTTTTATATCTATTTTGTGCTTCTTCTTTGCGCTTACTTTATTCTTAGCCCAGCTTTTTGAAATTTAAAAACTTGCTCCATTTCCATGTGTGCGGAAAAAATATAAATAAAATATATAAATATAAAACAATGAGATTATGTGGTAATAACCATTTTAAGTTATTTGACTACTGGAACAACTTTTATATTGACCTTCCAAATTATCAAAAATTAAGAATTAAACAACTTCAACAAGCGACTACTGTAGCAACTTGATTATTCAAAGAAAACACACACGTTGAGGAATAATGAAAACCACGCAAATCTTGTATTCAAAACTCAACCGAAATTATAATCTACATATTTAGAATATGCAAGCAAGTATATAACGAATTACCAAAAACAATGTAAGAAACGAGCAGTTTTATCTGCAACCACAAGTAGATTAAAAAATATTTCCCTGATAAAACGTAAAAACATTAAATATTATTGTTGAATTTTTTCTATTTTGAATATTTTAACGAAGAAGCATTGTGAATGGATGTTTCTAATACGAATGATTAATAAAATTAATAATGTTTAAGATGGCTCTGAAAGGTTAAGAAGTTTTCTCCTTTAAAATTTGCCTTTCTGTTTTAAATTTAAATTTTCTCTTTTTAAATTTCAATCTTCTCTCTTTGAATTCTATTTTGTATTTTTAAATTTCCATCTTCTCTATATGTATCTAAACAATAGTGTTAAAGATGTGCAAGGAAGATATTCTTTGGCTTGGGCCAAAAGTGGAGTGTCCTTTTCATGGCATTTTTATTTTCTTATTAAAAAATTTAGCTTGGCAAAACTAAATCAAATTAATAAACCAGGGTGGAACTGACTGAAATTTGCAGACTTATAAATAACATTCCATTACAATATTGCTCAGTATTGACAGCTTTTCAATCGAGTTGGTGTAGTGTATGACACAATTATGATTGTGAATCCTGTAAAAAATAATAATCTTCCATTAATATCAATTGTTTTAGAACTAATTAGAAACGCTATTTATTGTTTCATTGACTAGTGTTTTAACTATATATAAATTAGTACCACTAGCGGGTCACGGTCACCAAATCGTCCCGAACGTAACTACTCTATCATGAATTTCTATATGCATGAATATTTGACAGGTCAAATGTAGTACTTGTATGCATAATTTGTTTTGCTGTTATGTATCAGCCGTTTCTGCTAGGCCTTTTCAAACATGTTACGTAGGTGCAAAAATTGACCGGTTTTTATCCTACCCTGAAAGGTTTATCCTAAATGTTGACGCATAAATTTCTACTAATTGATTTTTATTATTAAAAAATACTTCCAATTTAATGTAATTTTTTTTTCAGTTTATACAGATGGAATGTGCAGGGTCAAAAATCCAATCCATACGTAACACCGTTATTCATCAACTTCTTAGCATATGAGTATCTAATACAACTTGAAAGTTTAATGTTTTTTAGTCTTATTTGTACTAGATATTCAAAATTAGACAGGATTATTTTGAAGGAATGGTTATTTTCAACCATTATTTCACCTATTAGCTACTTGATTAAATTTGAAATCGACGATGTAAGACCGTACCCAGCATTTTAAATAATGGCTATAAATTACTAAATTAAATAAATAATTTTTTTTATGGAGGTAGCTATAGTTATGGGACATATATATGCCCCATATGTCATGGGGCCTATATTTGTAGAAATAAATTTATAAATTATGTGGAGGTAGCTATGTAAAATTATTTGTCTAAACTTTGTCTGTGTAAAAACGCAAATTTTAAGTTACGTACGGTTTGTACAAATTGACCTTAAATTTACGTAACATTGGTTTCTGAAGAAAATATTTTTTAAGTATCCGGTACTGTGCAGGTTGTTATAGAAGCCTTAGACAAATACTTTAAATGTATGTAACACTGAATTTCAAAAAACTATCAAATAATGTCAATAATAAATAATGTTAATTATAAATAATGTCAATAATAAATAATGCCAATAATAAATAATGTCAATAATAAATAATGTCAATAATAAATAATGTCAATAATAAATAATGTCAATAATAAATAATGTCAATAATAAATAATGTTAATTATAAATAATGTCAATAATAAATAATGCCAATAATAAATAATGTCAATAATAAATAATGTCAATAATAAATAATGTCAATAATAAGGATTTTATACCTGTCTTGATGATTACTTCATAGATTATATACGATGAATTCTTTATTATATGTAATTTTTAGTTTTTTATGAATAATGTTACTAACTAAAACAAATAAAAAAAGCTCTTGCATTTAAAATTATATATACATACCTCACGGATAAAAAACCTTCATCACATCACATTCGGGAGCGATTGTAGAATTTAACCTACAAATTTTTTAAATTGGTTTAATATTATTTATAAAATATATAATATTAAAAACTTTAACACGCAGATACTCCGTGACGTGGCAAATAACACTAACATTATAAAAGAAGTCACACAGAAGTCAAAAAAAGTTCACGCAGAATCCATTTCAGAACTTTAAGTTGGCATATTATTAAAGTAAACAAACCATTGCTATTTCAAACGAGATAAAATTTTAGTGTAATTTTCTACTTGGTTTGACTGCGTATCACAGATTTGATTAACGAAATTTTTTTTTGCAGGTTAGATTCTGTAGTTAAGCAAATATTCGTCCTCTGGCATATCACTACAACAACACAAACATTCGATTGAAATTATAATGCAAATATCTCGTCAAACCAAATAGATCAATAGACAATTTACAAAAGATTTAAAAAATAGTATTATATATTAATATCTAAAAAATTAACCTCTCAGATTGAGAGCATAACATTATTATCATTTGTAGTATCTTATTTACCTGATGATTTGCCACTTGTATTCATGTAAATGGGTTTTATAGCAGTTTAAAAAAATATATTCAAGCTGGAAAGCGCCAAAATGGCTAATTTTGATGTCTACGAAGGAAAGCGGGAACCATGTTTTATTATTATTTGAAAAGCTATCCTTGGAACATCCTATTTATAAATAAGTAAAGTGTGAGATGAAAAAACTTTCATACAAGGATACAATTGAGATACATCTGGAAATATTGAAAAGAGATTTTACGTCGTTATTTTTTACAGAGCATCTGTGAGAGAGAGGCATAACTCCAAAAACTGACCGATTTAAAAGTCTTACATCCTAACGTTTTTTTTAAATATAACAACACATTCTATTCCTTGTAGTGATATAGATATCTTCTTTTGAGAAATGACTAAATCTTTAGATCATTTGATCTAATCTGATCTAACACAATACTCTACGCCTAAACTGATGGGAGATTAAACTTCAGGGAAATTTCACTGCCCATTTGACATTCAAAGTAATTTCAGGGAAATTTACCAACTTAACTTATACAAATATCCGCCGCCCCTGATATGTATCAACGCAGATGAATTTGCGAAGGAATTAACGTCTGTAGGCTAGTCACCTATCCACAGCAACCCAAATAAAACGAATCAGGCTTTCCAATACTTCTATAATACTTTTGACAAACTTGCTGCAGAAAAAACTAACCAAGAAAGAGATTTCTTTAAATTCTGGATAACAAAAAACTTAAAACATATTATATTTGAAAGAGATAAATTTTACAAAAAATACTGGAAAGGAATGCATTATTTAAAGATGAGTTATACAATCGTTATAAAGTGTTAAGAAATAAAATATCTAGAGGTAAATATTATCATGACTACTTTATTGAACACAGCAAAGATATATCTAAAACTTAGTCTGGGATAAACTCTTTAATAAAAAAACCTCCACAATCAAACAAATCCTCCTTTTCTTTATTACAAAACATAAAATTTAAATTTTATGCGAGTCTTTTTCAAATGTGGGCCTGAATTTATCATCATAAATTAAAGCAAACCAACATAACATGTGCAATAAACCCAACCACCGAAAATTATAATTAATACTTCTTTTAACCGAGGTGTATTTCCTGATTTATGTTAAGTAGCTCAAGTTATTCAGTTTTTTAAAGTGACGAGCCCCATAATGCTAATAACAACAGTCCTATATCTCTAATACACATCTGTTTGGGTGTCAACTTAACCATTCTTTTACTAAATGTCTTACTCATCACTTTATTGATGATACTGACCTATCTTTTTGCTAGCGAAAAATATCCCGAGATAAAAAAAGATTTTAAATTTTGAATTAAAATAACTCGTAGATTGGCTTAACGCAAACAAACTTTCATTAGATGCTTCTAAAACTTAATTTATCTTATTCAGATCACCAAACAAATCATTTCATAATATTTCTTTCCAAATTAATTAATTCTTAAATTAATCCTATTTCAATTTTTAAAGTATGTAGGAGTATTAATTGGTGAAGTTTTATCCTGAAATAAACAAACCCAAACCCAAGTTGCATGCGCAAACTTAATGTTTCTTTGGGAATAATTAATATGGGTCTCACATGGTCTTACACTAATAGCTAAATTCAATTTGGATAAAATTTTCAAAATTTAAACAACCTTTGGTTCGAACTATTTATTGTTCTATTACTATTTATTGTCTGCTGGTTAATAATTTTTTATCTTTCTATCTTATCTATCTTTAGAGTAACCAGTAAAAACAGCGATGGTAACTTTACCATGCTTTCTAAGCATCATTTTAAGTGCAGTAGTAGAGAAGCAGTTGAATGCTTCTTCCGAAACCCCCCAAAAATGACTCATTCTATGTAAAATCACATTTAAGTAAACTTTAGAAAACAATAATAACAGCGATAAACCACGTAATCAGAAGTTGACTGTGGGAGCTATTGGACATATCTTCGCAACTTTCCATTGATCGGAAAACATCAGCTATTCTATGCGGTTTAACGGAGACGATAATAAATGCTTTATTATGCATGTTACTAAATGAGCTGAAATATCGTCGAAACTCTGAACAGTTGTTTTCGCAGTGAAATTATAAATTTATTCTATCAACAAAACACGTTGATAAATTTATTCAGCATATTCAGTGTTCTTGGATAAATATCGTATAATATATAACTTTCATACAGGAGAAATAACTCTCTTCAATAATTCAAATTCATAATTTGTTTCAAAACATATTTACATACATACTTATTTACTAAACTTACTCGTCCCCGGGACTTTTACTTTTTTCTTCGTATAGCAGCTGGCGCAGACCAAAATACGCCTTCTTAACAAAGTTTTAACATCCTGGAAACGAGGTTCACCAATCAAATTATATTGCAATTTACTGTCTAATACATACATTTAAGAGTTTCTAAGTTGACGGGAAAATTATTGTTACAAAAGTTACTAAAAAGAATAACATAAGGTTTTAAAAGAATCAAAAGAAAATACGCCTTAAAATGCCACACACTAATGTGCAGTGAAAGATATCTTCAACACAAATCCGCTCCACCACACAATCACAACAATCACAAAAGCCAATAAATATTTTGAATCATTAAAAGTGTTGTGTGGAAGGAAGCAGACATCCGAAATAGAAATATTTTAGCACACTTGTTTTCTTGTTATATTTAAAGATAAAAACAAGCCAAATATTCTCATTTTATATGTTGTTGTACGTCTATGCCACAATGTAAATCCAATTGGTGACAACTTATACTATGTTGTTATTATCTGACAGTATTACATAACTACCCACAGAATTACCTCCGATGCTTATATCATCTTTGTCTATAAGTGCTCGATTACCCAAATCAAAACACGAGGCTGTATCCGTTAAGGGAGCATTATTGATATGCAAGGTAGTTTCGTTCGCATTTGTTCTTCTTAGAGACATGCTGTTATCATATGTGCTAATATCAAATATAGTGTCTGCAGTGGCTACCGGAAGCTTTCGAACTGGGGCAGTTAGTTCTGATTTTTCAAACAGCTTCGAAGAACTTCTGTAATTATTATTACAGGGTAAATTTAAACATGCTTGGTGCTCAGTCGTTTCCCGGTGACCATTCTCTAAATTTTTGATCAACAAGAAAGGGCTGTTGTTGAGCACTGGCGTCAAATCTCTGGCGTTGTTGTTTTCTTCATGTCTTATGTCACTTACCGGCGCTTCTAGGAGATCTGTGTACGAGATTTTACTGCTTTTTAATTCAAGTTGTTTCTCAATATACGGCACAGCTAATCGATCGACGTTGCATAAGTCAACAAATTTTACCGGTAACGCTGTCGATTCAAAAAGGTCAACGTTGTACGAATCAAGTCGATCTGGACAAGATGATTTTCTACGTTTGATTTTGGAGCATATTTGTGGGGAGTGATAAACCAGTTTGTAATTGCTTTTTAGGTTTTGAAACATGGCCATATTTTTTTCTGTTGTCGTGGAATTTATCGAAACGATGTTCTTCTGATCGCATTTTCGTTTTTTACGGTGTCGAAGCTTCCTAACGTTCTTTTTAAAGGCGGAAGGCTCACTGAATGATTTAAAATCTAATTTTCGTGAAACCTAAATTTACAGATAAAATATTATTATTTATTTTCACATTCCCGTCATAAGCTCGTCAATGGATTGAAGATTACTTTGATTTCATCTCCTTCGATATCAAACGTTAAAAATAAAAACTGGGGTAAATTTATTATTCGTTTGGAAAATATATTTGGTCTAAAAATATTTTAAAACAAAAAATATATTTTTATTATTTTCGTAGCGAGTTTGTTTGCATATTGTCTAACATCCAGTAAATCAAGGACGTATAAATACACGCAAGTTTATTTTAAAATAACTTGCAACACTAAAATATCTTAAAATACTCTTCTCTGCAATATAATATTATAATGGATTTATAATATTTATAAGAACTATTAATACCATCATACGATTACAAAATATCCGATGTTTTAGCTGCAAGCGTGATTGATTGCACTTTTTATAGACGCACCATATCATCGAATATGTTATAGTAAGTTCTCGACAAATGTAGGTATATTTTCTGAAATATTTCTCCTATTATAATCTATGAAATTATTCTCAATACTTCATGTAATAACTTCTCTTCGTGACAAGCAGTTTTCGTGGTGAGATTTTTAGCGTACATTACGAAAAAAAATAGATACTTCTTATGGAAACCATTACACAATAAATTCAGAATGACGGATTCTTACGTCATAGGTGTAAGTGTAAGTCGTCTGGTGAAAGCAATTCCGCTAAACTGACACAAGTACCGGTTAATTACTATGTTAATAACATTAAACATAAATAATTTTTTAATAACAAACAGGAAAGTGGCTAAATCTGAACATGCAATGATAGTCAAAATTGTGTGAACTAGACTTAGAGTATAACTTTTAACTCCTGTCTACAATTTACGACCGACTAAATGCTTAGAAGTAAACGGTTAATGAGTAAACAAACTAAAGTTTATACGTATAGTATTTATCAATATATACCTTGTCAGACAGCCTATTTAACAAGCATTTTTCATTAGACGTATCAGTAACTTTCGTAGGACTTCTTTTAGTGTTTTTTTTCTCTTCTTCTGGTATTCTTAAATGCTTCATTAACACTGCTATCACTATATTTACGAGAACAAACTGAGCGAACAGAACAAAAGATACGAAAAAGAACGGCGCCACGTATCGAGATATACAGCAGTTCGTTCGACAATGTATCGAGCCGTCGCAACTTGGACGAAGTGTATCCTGCAGTTGTAAAAAAAGCATAGTTACCATGTTAGGCCTGTGTATAAATACAACTTTAATCTGTGGATATTTATCAAGTATTTTGTGTATGGCTACTACTACAACCTATTGATATTTACCAATTTAGTCTGGTCTTTCCTTAAATTTCAGTAATATGTGGGAGTCATTACAAAATGATTTAGAAAAGTACAAGTAGCCACACACCCTTACCTCCCACCACCCCCTACAGTTAGGCACAAAAAAGTAGCCTGGATAATTACTATTACGTTATTTATATAAAAAGACAATAAATTTATCTAACTAACTTTGAGAATTCCACTCCAATTGTCGCCTGTCGCAATTCTGAAGAGTGTGAGCATGCTACTACCCAGAGTACGGAAGTTAGCGTGTCGACCAAGACCTGCGCAAGGGTAACGATTACTGCATTCTAAAAACAACACAAACAAAAAACCGTCGTAAAAATTACTTTTTCTGCTATACAAACAATCTGGTCGGCAGACGCCTGTAAAACGTCGACATTTGATTTTTGATACGCCAAATGCTTTTAGGAGACAGACACTAATAATTAATAATCGAAAGCTTGAAAAACGACCATTTAATAAGCTCGACCACGGTACGATTGAACTAGTAACGATTCAAATTATTATTGTTTTCTTCAATTTCTAGTGTTTTGTATCTACCAGCCTTTTAGCTGTAAACAGTCACGCCATACTCATTGCTATAGCAACTTACCAAGTGTACCAAACAGTTGCATGCCAAGGCAACTGTAAATAAAGAACAATAGCGAAAACAGCAACGCCAAGTTGGTGACCTGGGAACAAAGTTAAAATCAGTTAGTTAATTGGTTGGATTTACAGATGATTCGCAGTAACAAAACCATGTATCAACATGTTTAGAAAGCACGGAAAAACATAGAAAATACATGAAGAGCAATGTTCTTAACCTGTGGAATGGTCTCAGCAACGTGATCTAACAAGAAACGCAAGCCTTTAGCAATCTTCAACAGTTTCAAAACTATTAACGAAAACATTAAATTTTAATGTTGTTATCTTTAACGTAATACTATTCATCTCAATATCCACCCTTTATACGTATGTATAACACTTATGAAGCTGAATATCCACCCTTTATACGTATGTATAACACTTATGGAGCTGAATATCCACCCTTTATACGTATGTATAACACTTATGAAGCTGAATATGCACCCTTTATACGTATTTATAACACTTATGAAGCTGAATATGCACCCTTTATACGTATGTATAACACTTATGAAGCTGAATATGCACCCTTTAT